>JBBPBX010018781.1:5992-16833 GCA_038048925.1 Garcialebias charrua
TTATATATATATATATATATATATATATATATATATATATATATATATATATATATATATATATATATATATATATATATATATATATATATATATATATATATATATATATATATATATATATACATTAATTACTCTGAAAGGAAAAATAACAGAGGATTTTTATAACAGTCTGCAGTCAGAGAGAATGAAGCTGCTGTGGAGTAGACAATGTCACAACGGACACAACATCTAATTTAACTGGGAAACATGTCGGTCTGCTGACAAGAATCCACGATAAAGGGAAAGAGGAAGACGTTTACCAGGATGTTACTTTTCATCCATCAGGAATCACTGTAAGTCATGCTTTGTGTGTGAAACTGTTAATTGTGTGTGAATTATAAATTTAAAAAAAGTGAAAGACAAAAACATGTGTGAATTATTATCCAGGTACTCTGCTGTGATGCTGCAGAGGAGCTGCAGGAGGAAGATGTCTGCTTCCATTCCCATCCTGCTGCAGCTGACCTGCTGTCATCAACTTTAGATCCTGTTGTGAAAAGTTTTGTGAGGAGTTTGTAGAGGTGAGCTGCCACTTTATTTTGACTTTTCTCCCATATTCCTATAAGAACAGTGAGGTAAGAGGCTTGTGGTTTGGTGAATTTTATTTTTCTTCAGGTAAGAGAAAATACAGTGGTTTGTTTTGTTTGTTGTTTTGGCCGGAAGTTGGTAAGACTCCTCTATTGTGAATAAAATCACTGTTCTATCATATAATCATGACTTAGTGGCTGCTTGAGTGGTGCAGAAGGTGGAATCACCCATAATCAACAGTGTCCCGGCGGCTGTTATTGTGCTGGGGTGTAACATCACACAAACACACCATCCATCTGTTCCTGGCCCTTCTCTTCAATTTTAGAACTCAGTGTGGTCTGCGAGGCTAAAGGTTCGCCCACCGCTGGCCTAGCACCTAATGGGTTAACATTTTAGTTTTTTCTAGCATCAACTTACAGCTCTAGGATTTACGTTTTACTCCACAGGGCTCAGGAGGTAGTGAGCATTTTAAGATTCTAAAAACATAAATACAACAATGTCTATACTTTTAGACCCTTGTGGTCTGTGGTGTGTATTTTAATAATAATTTAACACTTCACACGTCAAATATCAGGGGTTTGCTGGCCACATATGACCTGGACTACTGCTTTGCAGCAAAGAAAAACTAAATGACAGAACATCATCCGAACAGGTGGAACACAACTGAGCATAAATAACAGGAAACACTGGCAGGGAGGTGAATGTCACAAAAACAGCAGCTCGAGAGTGAATAAAAGGGCCCTGATGTTGACATTACTGTTGCAATGTGTTTATCTGACAACTGCAGCTTCATAACACAACTTCCTGCTACAAAATCATTTCAATCACAAAACAGGCGATTGCAAAAGCAACACTCTTACATACAATCGTTTGGTGTTTTATCCCCCCTGCACCCCCACCACCAGTATCTTCACTTCCTCATGTGGATAACGTTAAAACCACAACTTCTGCGATGAAAAAAAAAAAAAAAGACAGTAAGTAAACACTCAGATTCTAAGCCAGACCTACATTACAACAACAACAGCAACAACAAAAAATAAAAATAAATTAGTAATAAATTAAAAAAACACAGCTGAGAAGTAGCTACAAAGCATTAAGAAGCTTAAATTACCAGAAAGAAGTGGAGAGATAATGTTGTTGGTTTTATTGGCTGAATTACGCTGAAAAAAGTTGAAATGAGTGCAAAAATGTGGAATTAGCTAAACAAAAGCTAAAATTAGCACAAAACAACTAAATAGTGGCTGAAATAACTGAAACTAGCAGAAATAAACTGAAAGGAGCATAACAAGCTGAACTTAACAAAAATACATTAATTACTCTGAAAGTAGAAGAAATGAGTACAAGGACAGGGTATATGCAGAAATTCTAGAGTTGAATTTAATACCTTTTATTACCTTTTTAATACCATCAAAATATTTTTTAATACCATCACGGCACCGAGCTGTAACTGTAGCGGCATTCTGTTGTATTTCAGTTCCATGCAACTAATTGTAAAGTGATAAGATTACTGTCATTTTCTTCCTAAACTTTGGTAGTAAATGTAGTTTTATAACAATTACTGGATACAGTACATCAATTTGCTTCTTGCCTCAATAAAAGCACTGACCTATTTGTTATTTAAATCTAACCCAAGAGAAAAAGTTTAATTGTTCCCACACACAGCATATCTCTAATGGCAAACAAAAAACTGTAAACTTGAAAACAGAACAGTTTAGTTAAAATAATTCAACACTGAACACATGCATAATTCAAAAAGAGAGGGAGAAAAATAATAACTACTGTATTTTTCATCCTGTAAGTTGCAGTTTTTTGCATAATTTACATGCCTTGCAACTTATAGGACGAAGTGACATATTTATAGATTTTTTCCCCCCATATTTATAAACCATTTGACTGAAATATGACCGTTTCCATTCATTCTGACTGAAAAAAAAAACCTGCAGTTCCTGATGGCCCCATAGGGTATGGCATGCTGTTGGCTGTTGTATCATGTAATAGGAAAACGTGCCTTTAATGACAAATTAAAAAAAGTTCAAGACAAAAACAACTGGACTTTATTTATTATACTATTTATTATACTATACTTTGTTTTTTTTATTGCACTTTTTAGAATTCACCATGTCCTGGATGACTGAGAATCTTCACTAGCTATTAATGACCCAATCGGCCTGCCATACTCTCCCCACCTCTCTGCTCATTGCTTCAATCCAGCAGCCAGCTGCACCGCCCCGGCGAAATGCAGCTAATTTGACCATTAAAGTGCATTTATTAAGAAAATGATAGACAGAAACACACCTCTGCTATAATTTCGAGCTAACAAATAATTGTTTAGGTATTTTTCTTGTTAAATGACGGCGAAACGAGCCGCGCTCCTTTTTCCTGTTTTCACCGCTGAGCGATCACGGTGCACACAGGCAGCAACACTTTTTTTTTTTAAATAAAGCCGATTTAACCATTAAAGTACATTTATTAAGAAAACGTTAGACTGAGACACACCTTTTGCTATAATTTCGAGCTAACAAACAATTGTTTAGGTAAATTTCTTGTTAAATGTCGGAAGATAAAGTCGCGCTCCTCTTTCCTGTTTCTTTTTACAGACATGATCAGCCTCGGCCAGCTGTAGGTGCGCGCGCACACTGACTGACGATATGACGTCTTTGTTTTAGCTAAGGTCCTACTTGGAACATAAAATTAGAAAAGATAAATAAATTCACAGACCTTTTTTTAGACGACAGAACAAGAAAAATATAGTTGTGTAGGTTTAAAAAAATTTAATACCTCGTCAGATGACGTTTATTACTTTTTAATACTTTTTAATGGCCTTAATTTGTGTTAATTTCATTTACTACCTTTTAACACCTTTTACAACCCCGCGGATACCCTGAAGGAGTACAACGTTGATACCTAATAGCTTAAAAGCTGCAGGATGATAATCGTGCCAAAAAAGCATATGGAATAGGGATAGTAACCTCCAGGAATAATAAATATAAACAGGAAAACAATAGTGTGAAATATAAAGTTATTTAGATACACAAACATACTTATAAACCCACAAAAAGAAGACCAAAACAAAATGTACTCCAGAGTGCTTGGAATAGTAAAACCTGCTTAATCTCAACAGCATCTCAGGAGAAAAGAGGAGATNNNCCCACAAACAGTATTTGACTTACTAATAGAGATTCTTAAATCAAGCTTATGGTCCACTTCCCTCAAATCTGACTAGTCCACAAGATGAATTCCCCTGTCAGAATCAAGATGATCAAACAGATTACAATTATTTCATCCCCCATCTTTATTAATGAGGACTGTCTTTCATAGTTATGTTCCTTAATAAGAATAAATGATATGCCACTGCCAGGTTTGTTGTTCCTTCTCACTCAGGGGACTCTCAGACATTTTCACTTTGAGTCCGAGGAACCTTTTAGATTGATTTTTTTTTTTACGTCGCCCTAAAGGTGTAATAGCATCTTGGATGTTTTGTGGAGAACAAAGGAAAAAAGAACCCTCTGTGTGTCAGTTAGGCTGCAAATAAAACTTTAAAGAAAAGAGTGAAATACTACAAAAGTGAAACGTTACCAAGCAGCTGCTAACACACTGAGCTCCAAGAACAATTAGCAAGGTTCATGGTGCCTGAGTGAAAAACCCGGATTAGTGTAGTAGGACAAAAACTTCCACTGCCTGCCAGTGTTGCCAGTAACACTTAATGGCTAAGTAGCCTATCAAAGTCCCGTGTGAGGGACTGAAGCCCCCAGTATACTCCCGCATACGTCCATATGCAGAGGTACGCACGTACGTATGCAGAGGTACAAGCGTACGTATGCAGAGGTACAAGCGTACCCCCGCAGGGCACAAACGCGCAAAGCTAAATTTTTATGACCGCGTACACAAACGCGGTGTCGCACAATAAACTGCCCGGCGCCGGACTGTTTTGTCAACCCTTTCTCACTCCCTACTCGTCATATATGGATGCTGGTGGTCAGGTTCCCTCCGCGTCACATACTTGACGCGTTGCGTAGCCCCTTCTCGTCATTAACTGGCTGGGTGCTCTCATTGAATGTTAAGCCTCCGGTAGAGCTCAGCGTCCTGCCTGTATGCCACTCTACGCGCGCATTCTGTGCGCACGCGTTCGCTGGCACAGCTCTGCTTTCAGTTCTCATGTTAAATGCTCGCACTTTCGCTCCAAATTCTTGTTGTAATTTGAGCAGCTGCGCGCAGAGGGGACAAACTGAGGTCGCTGATTGGTCACTTGATGACACACTTACTGAAATGATTGACAGCTCGGTTAAGAGAAAAGCTCGGGTGAGAGAAAAGCATGAGCTGGCCGGCTTCAGCCCGCTGCGGTGTTTCTAAACTTTATATGTTAATTAAAAGTTCTAAAAAAATTAAAATAAAAGCAGGGAGCGCTTTTCCTGCAGCCCACCAGGAAATATTTAAAACCTCGCGCCGCCAGGTAGGACCTGAAAAAATTCATTTCAGTTATGGAGTGAACAGAGGATGAAGCGATTACAGGTAGTCCCCGATTTACGAGCGAGATCCGTTACAACGAGGCGCTCGTAAACCGGAAATCTCGTAATTTGGAACGGCCGCCATTTCGCTCGTAAATCCGGAAATCCGCTCGTAAATTGGAACGGTTTTCGCTAGCGCACCTAAAAACACTCTATTTTCATCTAAAAACTACTTTTGAGTGCATAAAAATGATCGGAAACGTGTGTTTATATGCTTAACTAGCTAACTGAAGTGAAAAAACACATGAAAACTCAGTATTTTTTTCGTTTTTTCCAAAAATGTGCAGCTCGTAAGTCTGGAACCTCGCAGATCAGAGCGCTCGTAAATCGGGGACTACCTGTACTTGACTTTTGGCAAAAAAACAAAAGGCCCGATCAGCGATAAAGAAGAGGAATTTACCGTAATTCATTTGTGTAACATACAAAACAGTCCGGCCACGGCCAGTTTATTTTGAGACAACGCGCAAGCGTGCGCGGTCGTAAAAAAAGAGCTTTGTGCGTTCGTGCCCTGCGGGGCTACGCTTGTGCCTCAGCATACGTATGTCGTACAGAGGCGTACAGGCAGTACGCGCTGGTCTACCGGGGGCTTTATGCTGTGATCTTCTCTTCCGGTTTGGATAGTGAGGCACTTTCATATCTACTTGTTTTTTAGCAACAGGATGGATTTTTCTGTCAAAATTTAAACCTTAAGCCTAACCTGATAACAAACCCTAACCTTAACCATTCACCTTTTATTTGACCCCCGAACCCCAAACAAACCAATGAGAGCACCCTGCATGCCAATTAATGACGAGAAGGGGCGACCCGACGCGTCAAGAATGTGACGCGGAGGGAACCTGACCGCCAGCATCCATATATGACGAGTAGGGAGTGAGAACATGTTGGTTTTGTATGTGACACAAATGTATTAAATTCCCCTTCTTCATCCCTGATCTGGCCTTTTCTTTTGTTTTTTGTTTTTTACCAAAAGGCAAGTGATTGCTTCCTCCTCCGTTGACGCCATGACTGAAATGATGAGAAATGAACAAATTTGTCACGAGCAAATTAAAATCAGGTCCAGCGTGGCTGCGGGAGGTTCTGGAGATTTCCTGGTGTGCTGGTCTGATGTGTGGGCTGCAGGACCAGCGCTCCCTGTTTTTGTTTTTTAGAACTTTTTATTAACATGTAAACACAGAACACCACTGCAGCGGCTGCCAGCGCTTGTTTTTTCTTTTTTTTTCTCGACCCGTCAATCAATTCAGTAGGCGTGTCAGTAAATGACCAATCAGCGACTTCAATTTGTCCCGTAGGTAAACACTCCTTGTCTGTGGAGCTGCGCTGCAGTTGCTCAGGGTGGATACTCGAGTATGATGTCTGAACCCTCTGCGTACAGTACGCGCATGCGTATGCGTGAACAGACGTACGCGGGAGTATACTGGGGGCTTGAGAGTGAGACGTATCACCCTGTCTTCATCATCTATTGCATTCAACAATTTATACATCTTTAGACAACACCCACACAAGCCCTCAGCCTCACCCACTTGATCTGTTTATAAAGTAAAAACTTAAAAGAGCTGTAATTTATTAAGCTGAAAATAGATTTTTTGGGGGGACTGCCTAGAAAGGCAACAACAGCCACGTATTATCATCCACCTGGAAAGGGTCTTTCTCTACGATCAACTATAATGTAGCCCCAACAGCAGTATGTACCCCCACAAATGTTTTATAAAATGACCCACTTGTCACAAAGATGTGTGCTATTACTTTTATTGGCCTTTCGAGTAACCACGGCAACGGAGTTCCCCCCAAAAAAGATGCTCAACAACTCTAACTGCCACAGTGAGGTCACATGACCTAAGCCCCTTTTCCATAGTTCCTCTTCTGCACGACTCGACTCATTTCAGTACGCTTCCGAGTCGTTTTCTACTAGCACTTCTTCTTGGAACCGGCACCTTTTTGAGTCCCTCTTTCTCTGGGGTACCAATCGAGCTGAGCTGGCACCAAAACGAGACGTCAGAACACTGTCGGTCACTGATTGGTCAGGGGGCAGAGTCACTGGCTGTTGAGAAACTTTTCACATCAACGATACGCCATTTGTAATTAACAGTGTTCGAACTCGAGGAGAAGGTAGACCTATTTTTAAGATTTAAAAAACAATAATGATAACACAGAGCTGGAAAGGATCTTGAATGCTGAAGTGCAGGCGATTTTTAGTGCTTGGTGGCCGACGACAAAATTCAGAGCGAGCTAGATGGAGCTCCGCCGGTCTCCCCGGTCCTCTCCACTGGAGCCCCCTCAGGCCGTGCAGGGCGTCACCTCCACGGCTCCGAGCTCCGCTGGTCACCGACAAGGATCCTTCAAGCTGCTGACTCACAGAAGGCCGTTGCCCAGACCCCGGCCTCGCCTGCTCATGAAGGCCGAAACTCGATCCCGGCAGAGGGGTGGTAATTTTTAACAACATTTTATATACAGTATACTGTAAAAATATATATATATTTTTAAATCAGTGAAGATTAGGAAGAAAAAAAACTAAATAAATGTGCTGGCTTTATCGGTTCTCACCTTAATGACTATTAAATAATCTGTTAAAGTTAACTCAGCTGAAAAATCATAAAAAGACACAAAATTATTGGATCACTTAGGAATATTTCCCTTTAGTTCAACTTTATTCTAACCCACAGATGTACAAATCACAAAACAAGAATTACACTTTAAAGCAAAGCTAACAGTCTACCTCAGAAAACTCAAAATTGACTATAACTTGGTCATTCTTTGAGACACTGAGCTGAAATTTGGTATGGATGCCAAAGCTAATTACAAAATTACTATAACTCAGTAGTTTTTAGAGTTTTTCAGCTGAAACCTGGTGTATTGTAGCAGAGAACAATCCCTAATAGTCTCTGACTGCAAATCAAAAATCCAAGATGGCCACCTGAGCTAAAAAGGAAAAATAGTACAAATCAGCCATTTTTTAGAGATATTAAACTGAATTCTGATGTACAAAGTATTGGTAGCTGAGAGCATAGAAGCAACACAAAGTACTGTCAAATCAAAATTTTAAAATTGTCGCAATGTGGCAGTCGTCAAAAATACAGGTACGTATTTACAGTTTCAGCAAGACTAGAAAACTTGGATTATGCCAGGACACTCACTCTTTGCCCCACTCCCCTCGGGACGGAGGTTGAGGAGCATCAAATGTAGAACCACTAGACTGAGGAACAGCTTCTACCCTGAGGCTGTCAGACTCATGAATAAATAAATAATAAGAATAAACACTGCAAAATGTCACATCATGCTGATACTGATCTGTTTCTTGTTGCTGCGTTCATCTGTGACCATCTGCTCATGTTCGTGCTGCTGTTTATAATGATGTTTTTCTACTACATTAGGGCTTAGTGTATTACTAGCTGATGTCTCTCTTAGTTAATCCTAGATGTTATTATTGTTTTTCTCTTGCATTTGTTGTTGGATGTAACTGGGACCCTGTGTACATAATCTCGTTTTCAACACATGTACTACATGCGGTGCAAATGACAATAAATTCTCTCTGACTCTGACTCTGACTACTGGCTGTATTCTAGATGAAAGGCTTTATTTTCATCCCATCTTCATGTCCAGTGCAGATCCTCAACAGTTTGGGATCCTTCTTCCCTTGCTCTGCCTCACATTTATCAAAGTTGTAACCCCATTGTCTTTACAGAACAAATTAGAATGAGCCCCTGGCAAAGAACGAGGGAAAAAGTCAACAAGAATTAGGTTTCAGTGTGACTGTTTACTCAACTGTGGCCTGCAGTTATTGAAATTTCATCCATGGTTTTGTGTGACTACTGCGTAATGAGTTCAGCATGGCTGTGATTTTCCCACTGAAGACATGATCATGCTAAGTCCATATAAAGAATGGGTGGAAGCTGGAATCAGCGACAGGGATCTGGAGCTGGTGAAGTGAGCATGAAGAGCAGATCAAGAAAATCCTCAAGGTTTTACAACACAAAGCTGACAAAGAAGACACACTGGCCCGTTCTTTCAACTAAACCTACTCCTACCTTAACATGCATAAAATGTGCTCTTATAAACACTCATTAAATAACAACGTCTAAGTGAATGCTGTGATTTATCATTCATAGCACAAATGGTATCTTTGCTCCTCCAGAATATGCCCACACTCCACAGTAAATACACTTTGGTTAAGTGAAAATATAAAAAAACAACTAAAGGAAGAACAAAACCTAGTTTCAATAACTGTAAATGACCCTTAAATCTAATGAACTATGTCAGGGCTATTCATTCAACCTTTATTTAAACATGTTAGTTTCATTGAGCCACCTGTTTAATGGGACTAACCTGTTTAAATAAAGGTTGAATGAATTCATGCGGTTTATCATTGTAATACTTAGTTTATTTCCATAATGACTTTAATCGCTGGATGTCCAGCCCCTAAGCTGCTGGCTTTCAGTAACTGTGGCCACCTGAGCAGTTTAGTTGAAGAGCCCTGAACTATGTCATAAAACTGTTGCTGATTCAGTTCTATCTTTAAGAGTTATTTGACTAAAGTGTTGCTGCAGTGCAGACTATAAACGCAATGCAGGATTTTCTGTCATCTTCAGAGTATAAAGAAAGCTGAGATACAGTTTATCAACACTGATTTTCTTTCTGCTATCTTTCTTTTTTTATATTTTGTACATTTTCATTTATGGGATTGTCTTGTATTGTTCTTTTGTAAAAAAATGAACAAATTTAATAAACATAAACATAAACACTGATTTGCACAGAAGACAGTGAAGTGTACAAGCTAAGCAACAGTAGGATAGCCCAGCAGCCCTGTAGCTTTTATGATGCAAGCTAAAAACAAAACCCAGCCTTCAAAACGAAAACATAATCAGATGTGGCATCTGGAAATCACCCCCGCCCCACCAACAAAAAAATCACAAATAATAATAAAAAACTGACAAAAGGATGGCAGGTTTGAATTCTCACCTGGTGGAACTCTAATAAAAATCTTTGAATGTTATTATAAGTTCAGCCATTATGTAAGATCATGGCCTACCTTTTGTTATATTAATCTTAAAACAAACCAAAAAACAACTACAGTACTGTATAGGACACTTTTACTATCCTCCCTACGCTGGCTGCACATCCATTTCAGGCTCTAGTTTTAAAAAATTGTTTGGTTTTTAAGGGTCTTAAGTACAGATATACAATATTATCGGAATTTATCTGCCAATGTTAGCAATTACGTTAAATATTGGACATCGGCCATTCCATCAAAATAACTAACCGATATAAAAGTCTGTTTTAAGTTAGTTTTTAATTTAAGAAACTGTCAATTACTGTATATCTATTAATGCACTACTACTTGTGCACTTTTCACTTGACACTTGTGAGCAGGTTGAGTTTAGATTTGTGAAAATTTACAAATTTGCATTGTTCGAGTGTTGTCATTGTGTTAGAGTAAATGTCATGAATAAATTTGAAATTAAACATAATCTAAGTTGAAGTGTTACATCATTTTCAGCCCCATTTTGGCATCTGCATTTGGTAGCAAGCCAAACATATCTGCATTAGTATTGGTTATTGGACAAATACATTTTAACATATCGGCATATCGGATTATTGTCCAAAAGTTCAACATCATGCATCCCTAGTCTTAAGGGTACAGTACCATTTAAAGCAAAAATGTTCATTCATTCAACCTTTATTTATACAGGTTAATCTCATTGAGCCTCGAGGACTCATTTACAAGAGAGACCTGATTTTAACAAAGAATGATGACAACAGTAGACAATCCAATAT
>JBBPBX010018781.1:20447-45203 GCA_038048925.1 Garcialebias charrua
GGTACCCTCCCTAAATGTCATAATAATATGCATACCTGCAAACTCAGAAGGGATGAAAAAGGTGACAAACGTTGCGCCAACCCCCCCCCCCCCGAAAGATTTTGTAATTTTTTAACATGCTTCAGGTAAAAGTCATTTACTAACCTAATTTAATGAGGACATAAATAGGAAAGATTGTGTCAACCAAAAAATTAACAACCAACAACAGCAGCAAGTCAAATACAGCAGAACATTTTGCTAACAATGCGCTGCTCCGAGTCAACAGATGCATTTAAAAACTTAAGACTTATCTCTTCAGACAGGCTTTTGGTTAATTTTGTACATTGATTTTAGAGTTTGTTATGTTTTACCTTTTTGTATAGTACTTCTGTGATTTTATGATTTTATTTTTCCTTTTGTAAAGCACTATGTGACTCTCATGTCTGTGAAATGTGCTATAATGTTATCTGGGGCACTAGACCCTGCCAGGGGCTCCAATGGCAATCGGGCCTCAGGTTTGGGGTCAGACCAGTAGTCACTCAAAAACATTGATGGATAAACAACACATGCACCAGGAAACCTCCTCCAGAATGGGAAACTTGGGCACCCCACTGAAGCCAGGCCTGCGTGTACCTGCTGGATGAGCATTGCCCTGAAGCTCAACCGGACAAAGTCCAAAAGAGAGACAGGATGTCACCGCTACATGGGCCCATCACCGTCAAAGTCGGGTACCATGTACTGTAAGCCAGGTGGTAGGCTAAGGAGGGATATAAAATTCCCTCAAGTTTATGGTAATTACTTTACTCTGCCAAAGCAAATACCCATTAAAACTTCACGTTATTTTGTCTTTAATTAAATGCAACAGTACACAATGCTGCTCAGACTGTAGTTCTGTGGTCGACCCAACACATTGTCTCACAGTGACCACAAGGGGTCCAGTCAGCATTAAACACTCAGAACAAACTTAAAACTGAAGAGAAGCTCATTTCCCACAACGTTCTGTAATCCAAGCATTGAAGTGGAAATTTAGATTGAGAAGGGTTCTGTTAAACATTCTGATAAAACGTCCATCCATCCATCCATCCATCCATCCATCATCTTCCGCTTATTTCAGAGTCAGGTCTCGGGAGTGGTGGTGCAGAGATGAGAGAAGCCTGTGATCAGAAGATCCTTGGTTCAACTTCTTGTACCATCAAAATCAAAAATGTGGGTGGGATAGGTGAAGCACCCACATCTGCCTCCACCCTCATTTGCCCCACTCTGGGACCTTGAGCAAGGCCCTTAACCCCCATCATCTGCTTCCATGGGCACCCTAGATAGCAGCTCTCTGCTCCGCCAGAGGGCTGTGGTAGCTCGGTGGTCTGTGGTTGCGTCAGGAAGGACATACGGCATAAAAATAATCGCCATGTCTTCATGCGACTTAGTTCACTGTGGTGACCCCCAAAGAAGAGAGCAGCCGAAAGAAGAAGAAGAAAAAAAATCTAGCGTCTGTTCTTCTGAGAGGACTCCAAGGACTCAGAGATACTTGAACTCCTCCACTTGAGACAGAATCTCACTCCCAATGTGGAGAGGGTGATGATCCACACTTTTCCGACTGAGGACCATGTCCTCAGATTTGGAGGTGCTGGTTCTCATCCCAGCTGCTTCACATGTGGCTTTGGACTGCTCCAGTGAGAGCTGGAGATCACAGCACGATGACGCCAACAGGACCACATCATCTGCAAAGAGCAGAAATGAATCCTGAGTCTACCAAACTGGACTCCCTCCACCCCCTGGCTGCACTGAGAAATTCTGTCCATAAAAGTTATGAACAGAATCTGTGACAACGAGCAGCCCTGGAGGAGTTCAACTCCCACCATGAAGGAGTCCGATGTACCACCGGCAATGAGAACCAAACTCTTGCACTGCTTGTATAGGGACTGAACGGCTCATAGCAAGGAGCCCCCAATCCCATACAGAGCACCCCTCACAGTGTGACTCGAGGAACACGGTCCAACGCCGTCTTCAAGTCCATAAAACACACGTAAACTGGATGGGCAAACGCCCATGACTCCTCTAGGATCTTAGTGAGGGTGAAGAGTTGATCCAGTGTTCCTCGGCCAGGACAAAACCTGGACTGTTCTTCCTGGATCCAAGATGTGACCATTGATTGGACTCACTTCTCCAGTATCCCTGAATAGACCTTACAAGGGAGAATAAGGAGAGTGATGCTCCTATAATTGGTGCACGTCTTCCAGGTCCCCTTTATGAAGAGGGGATCACCATGTAGTGGTTGATGAAACATTGTCAAAAATCAAAACGACAAACAAAAATCTTCAGAATACAGACGGGAGATGATTATAGCATTGAACTGGTATGAAACAATAATTTGGTGTCAAGTTGTGTCAAAAGTAGAAAAACAATAGAAAGTTATCAGGTTGGTAATACAAATAAGAACTTAGAACAATAAATTACTAATTTTGTTGTGTTAAAAGTAAAACGACACTAGATAATTAGCTTTTTTTAAACCCCTCTACACTTTAGGGAGTTTATATAAATTTGTATTTTCTGCGCTCCGGTGCTGATTTGGGCCCTGTGGTCTTGGCCCTGGAAGACGAGCAGAAAGACCAGAATCATTCATGAATACTGTTTGTGTAGCAGAAGAAGATATTTGGCAGTAAAACATGAAAAATGTTTGTTTATTCTTTTCGGGAAGCTGCTGTGTTTGCTAATTAATCCCCCGTGGATAAAGTGACGTCAGCCTTTGAAGTCCGACAAAACCATCGGAAGTCCCTTTGAGCTGAAACCTAATTGGTGTCTGTCGTTGAAAAGAGGCGATAAATTAAATGAAGCTGACTAAAAATAGGCTCTTACATGATAATTGTTTGTTTTTATTTGAGAAGTGAATCAACACTGCATAAACGTGCGAAATTATATCTCGTGTTTGATCGTAAAGCTTAAAAATCTGTCGGCCTTTCAACAGGAAAATAACCACTTTATTGTCTAAACTTTTATTTGAAGACAAACATCTGAAGAAGCTGAAATAAAAGTACCGTTTTATCTTCAAGCAGAATTTTTGCTGTAAAAATATTAAAAAAACTAAAGAAATGACATGTTCTTCTAAAATACAGCATGAACGCCGAACGTAGCTAAAACTAGCAGCATCAAAACACTAGCCAAAAGCTAAAAGTAGCTAACTGCTAACAAACTGTGGCAAAAAGCTAGCTAAAAGGAGCAATAGAGTTGCTGAAAGTATAAAATAGCAAAAGGTTAGCTAATTGTGGCAAAAAGCAAAATAAGTTAAATCTATTGAAAAACTCTCTAAGTAGCAAAACATTAGCTAAAAGCTGAAGTAAAAAAAGGCTAGACTGTAAACCTAGAGAAAGATTATTTAGTTGTTGCAAAAGGCTAGTTAAAGGCTAAAGTAATAAAGCTTAGCAGATAGTGGCAAAAGGCTACCTAGTCGTAGCAAAAAGGCTACTTAATTGTAGCTAAAGATTAGCTAAAAGCTAAACCAGCAAAAGGTTAGCCAAAATCCAAAGTAGTAAAAGGCTAGTTAAAAGTTTAAAGATGCCAAAGGTGAGCTAGAAGTTTAAAGTAGCAAAGCTAAAAGCAGCAGAAAGCTGAAAAAAATGTAGTCACAAAAATTTTACCAAAAGTTAAAAGTAGAAAAATGTTAAAAGCTAAAAGTAGCAACATAAGACAAACGTAGACCAAGTATTCTGAAGCAGCTGACGTAGAAACACTGTGAGGATATGTTATGTTAACGTTAGCTCAAGCATATGTTATGCTTATTGTAGCTATTGTGGCAATTTTAGCGACTATTTAGCAAATTTTTGATACACTTTTTTGTTACTTCTCATCCTTGTATATATTTTAGCCATTGCTCTGCTTTTAGAGCTTTTATCACCAATTTTGCTAAATTTAGCATCAATTTTGCAAATTTGTTTAGCTACAGTTATTTTTATTTAAATTTTGACCTTTATTATTTTAAGCTTGTGTTCTGCTGCTTTAATGTGTGTTTTGATTGCTTTAGGCTCTTGTTTTAGCAGAAAATTAAAATTCTCTGGTATTTTTCTTGTTTTTGACTCGCGTCCTCTTTTCTTAGCGTTTGATTTGTGTTGTGGAGTCCCAGCGGAGAGGGATCGAATTTTGCTCAAATGTTTGTTACGACACTCCGGGTTTTATCTGATGAGAGAGGAAAAACGTGCAAACATAACTCATGGCCTGAGAGAAGCTGATTCTGGTTCATCGGCCTCCATTTTAATCAGTTTGTCTTTCTGTGCCAAACCCAGCCTGGACCCCTGCAGTGCTTTGGTTCTCCCTGCAGGTGACAGCACATTCTAATACAAACACATCCAGCACAAACGTACAGAATGGGGTCATTTAATAACTATTTTACTGTCAGCGTGCTGGGAGAGAGTTTTAGTTTCCCATCCTTCTGCTAACAAAGTTTTCAGAGTCGCTCCGGTGAAGCTGCTCCCTGAAAGCGACACTCAGCTTCTGCTTTCAGTCGACTCATCACTACTCGTGTTCTGCTCTGTGGCCTCCAAAAACCTGCTTCTCAGAACACACACACACACACCAAAGAGAGAGAGATCAGCAAATCTTTACTCGCGGATATAAAAACTGAGGAGTGTGGGAAAAAAATCAATCCCAATCAAAACAGGTGACATTTCTTTCACAGTTGTACACAATCCCAATCATGTTTTTTTTTAGATATGAAACACTAAGAACACACACACACACACACACACACACACACACACACACACACACATGGTTTACTAACTTGGATCCAGATTTTTTTCTCCGCTGAAGAAGTTTTAAAACTGCTGACTTCCCTGATGTAAAATTAGGTCCCCTCAGAACTCAAACAGTTCGTGTTTGCACTCCTGTCTTTGTGCTTGTCTGTTAGCAAAATATCTCATGAACCACCAAACATTCTGTCAGACGCATGAATGCAGACAAACACGGGGAGCTCGATTAAAGAACTGTACAAACACAAAGGTTGCAGCTCAAAGTAGAAATTAAAACTCGAGGAGACACCGTGCAGGCCGAAAGTGACGTGAAAGCTGAAGGACTTGATGGACGGGGACGAGTGGAGACACCTGAGCAAAATGACAACTGGGAACAGGTGAGAGTGGGCGGGGCAGGAGTTGAGGAGCAGAAACTGAGTGAAGAAGAGTGACCTGATGGCACGGAGGAACTCTGGGGAAAACTGAAACAATTCTGCAAAATGGCCACAAAGACCATCTTTATGTTCATTAATCACAGATGAGCCGGTCACATCCTGCACAGTCACGAGCTTTCAGAAGTGAAGCGAGCACCAAGCAACAAAAAAAGAGGCATGGAGCAGAACTCAGCTGTTTTGACTTGGAGTGCAAAGCACTGAATGTGTGATGGACGTCTGCCTTGAATTATTTTTAAAACTTTGAGAATTACCTCAGTTTATGTCACCGTCATCAGTATTCCCTCAGGTATAAATCTTTGTTGTTGTTAATCCTTCGACCTGCTGGTTGCACTGAACACATCATTACAGCGCTGAGCCACAGCGTCTGTCATCTGTTTCGCCTCTGCTACTACCTGAATTGAAATCAATTGAAATCACTCAAGTTTTATGACTTGGTTGATTATAATATTATTTTACTTATGTATAAGGCTCATACTTCCTCACTACCATCTAACATTCAAACCTATTTTGTGAAAAGGATTAGTTGCTATAATTTAAAGGGAACAGAAATGTTTGTTAAACCTAAGTTTAGAACCAGTTTAAAGGGTAGGTCTACTACAATAAGAGGAATTGATCTTTGGAATGGACTAGAGGACAATGTAAAAAATGTGAAGTCCATACTAATATTTAAGAAAATGATTAAAACTATTTTGTTGAAGAGTTACATTTAAGTTGATTCTAATTTAACAAATTATATTAGATATTTTGATGTGACTGTATATCTCTGATGAGACTGTATTATTTTGTATTACAAATAAGTATATTTATGTTTGAATTGATAGTTTGAATTGATTGTTTGATAAGGAGCAGATATGATAAGAAATGTTTTCTTCTTCTGCTTCCTTTCATTTTATGTTTTGTTTCAATTTTTCTTTAAAAAAATTGTCATTTTTTTAACATGAAATGAATAAAATTCTACTAACTACTACTACTACTACTACTACTACTACTACTACTACTACTACTACTACTACTACTACTACTACTACTACTACTACTAACTACTACTACTAACTACTACCACTACCACTACTACTACTAACTACTACCACTACCACTACCACTACTACTACTACTACTACTACTACTACCACTACCACTACTACTACTACTACTACTACTACTACTACTACTACTACTACTACTACTACTACTACTACTACTACTACTACTACCTCACTTCGTGGTACAGGTGATCAAAGGAAGGCTGGCTTCAACCCCGCTCACCACCTCGGTTCCTTCAGAAGTCACTCTGAGACGACCTGAAGGCATCCCAAGTCCTGGACGGGGTTTTTTGTGAAATGGACACAAACTACAACAAAATAAACAAATGTAAAAACAAAAAAAAATACACGAAACTTTAAAAAAAATCTCAATGACTCAAATCCTGACACATTCAGAAGATACCGTATTTTTTGGACTATAAGGCAATAATCAGGTGCACCTCGTGTTAATTCTGGTTGTGCTTGCTGACCTCCTACTGAGTTTATGTGGTTATAGTGAATGAGTTGAATAAAGTTTGACTTATCTGATCGTTTTGTTTCGCTTAATGCGCCTTATAGTCTGGAAAATATGGTAATTATTGGATGTACTTCTAAAACTGATTAGCTCAGAGTAAACCCCATTCAAGATGGCCACCACACAGCCTGACCACTGGAAACAAACTACCCCCCCCCCAAAAAAAGACTATAACTCAGAATTTTACTGTTAGTTAACTAAAATGTGTTGTGGTGGCAGCTGAGAGTCGCTCTCCAAACTTACTTTGAGATCTCAGTTGCTTCTTATCAGAGGATTATCTCAGTTAAAGTTATTCCTGAAAGGAAGCGAGTGATTTGTATTCCTTCAAAAACTGTTCGAACTTCAGACGTCTTTGTTGGACCATAACAGACCAGAACTTCTTCCAGTCTAAGCTTCCTCTGACAGAAAGTGCTGCATTTACAGTAATCTCACATCGTCTGCTTGACAATAAAAATGAGCTCAAAATGTTTGTTCGAGGTTTGAGTCGCCTGAGATTTGTTCAGGTGTTTTTCAGAACTCTCTGCTGGAACGGGTCCGGCTGCACCTCTGGAGCAGCTGGACGCCATTTGCCCTCCTGAGAGAACAGTGAAGGAACTCCAGACTAAAGAATCCCTCACAGCAGGTCAGTCTTCAGCTGGACGCTCTCACCACTGACTGATTTAACCTTCTTTTACTGGGCTCTGATGGAATAAAACATCTTGTCAAAAGGTTTGTTTCATCACTTAAAAGTGTTAGTGGCACTAAACTGTTGTACATTCTTTAGTACCGTATTTTTCGGAGTACATGTCGCACCCGAGTATAGGTTGCACCTACGTCAAAATGTGGACCGTGTTTAGCTCTGCTGCAAATGTCTCTTCCACAGGAGCGCACAGCAAGGCTTTTAAGAAGATTAACACTTAAAAACAATTAATTGTTTGATAAAAATTATAGCAAATATGTGTCTGAGCTGAACTTTTCTTTAATAAATGAATAATTTTAGCAGGATAAACACCTAAAAATATATTTGTTAGCTGACATTATTGTAAGAGTGTGTCTCAGTTTAATTTTTGTTAATAAATGATTACAAATCAGCTTATTTTATAAAAAGCCATAAATAGGTCGCACCTGAGTATAGGTCGCAGGCCATGAAAAAATGATAAAAAGGTGCGACCTATACTCCGAAAAATACGGTATGTAATTATGTTGTTCTGAGCAGGAACAGTTTAATGTTGACGTTTTTTATTTTTATTTTTACATTAGGCACGTTACTGGGCAGCTAAAAGGTCCTTGGGCCGTTCTTGTTCTTTTGACGCCTGTCTGCCTTTGTGATAAAGGTCGGTTATAACGAGTCGTTAACCATCACCAAACTGTTCTTTTCATCAACAAATGAAGCGGCAAATTTCAACGCTAGAATCCGTTAGAGTGTTACTTGTGTACAAGTTTTATTTAGTATTTAATGTTCCAACACTTGCTGTCATTTAAGTTGAAGCTACTGTCATCCATCAAGTACATTATTTTATCAACTGAAGTTATTGAAGTTCCATGATTTGGTAGACTATAATATTTTATCAGTTATGTATAGGGCTCAGAATAATGCATTACCTTTAAATATCCAAATGCATTTTGTTAAAAGACAAAGTTGTTATAATCTTAAGGGGACAGAGTTGTTTGTAAAACCACAATTCAGAACCAGTTTGAAGGGACGTTCTACCTCAATCCAGGGAATTAGATTATGGAATGGTTTGGAGAATGTAGTTAAAATCAAGGGCGTAACTTTAGGTCCAACATTGTGGGGGTTATGCTCTCTACCTATTTATCGAATAAATAACTTTTTTTTATGATTCAGGATATTTTAGGGTTAAAATATATTGTAATGCTTTTACTGTGATTTACTGTGATTTACTTAACTTTCCTGTTTTCTCTGTATTTATTCTGCTCCTTTTTTGTTCCACATAGGTTCAACAAGTAAGAAAAAAACTCACTATTTTTCTGCATTTTTTTCAGCCATAACACATATTTTACATTTTTAAGATTTATTATATAACATACCTCAATTTCACAATTTTCAAAGAGTGTGTATTTACCTGGTTCACTACAGTTTAACTAGGAAAAATTACAACAAATGATTCAAATACAGCCATAATATGACAAGAGCAGAGTAAAACCCTGCATCATACCTGTCAAGTTTTGGATTTAAAAATAAAGGAAATTTTCTGCCGGGTACGCCGAGCCATCCCACTAGCCCAGGGATCTGCAACCTTTATGATCAAAAGAGCCATTTCTGCCCCTTTGTTCACTAAATTAAACGTTTCCGGAGCCACAATACCTGCTACAACAAAGGGGCGGCCGTGGTGTAGTGGTAATGGAAGTCGTCTCCCGATCGGAAAGTTGGCGGTTCGACTCCCGGGACCCGCACCATGTGTCGTTGTGTCCTTGGGCAAGACACTTAACCCTGAGTTGCTCCCGGTAGGACTGGAAAGCACCTTGCATGGTAGTCTGCCGCCACCGGTTTATGAATGTGTGTAGCATTCAATATATGTGTAGCACTTTGAGATTTTCAGTAATGAAAAGTGCGTTATAAATTGAATTAATTATTATTATTATATTACAACTGGGATTCTCAACTGGTGGCCCACAGACCACTTTAAGTTTGTTAGAGGACAATTTTCTGACCTGTAGTTTTCTGGCCATTGTAAAGCTGAAAATATCTAATGATTTGTTGATATTTTTACATTTTAAGACTAAAAAAGACCAGATTATCATAAAGAAGGAAAAATAATGTGATCTTTCCCAATTAAAAAATAAAATAATGAACTATGCAGGTCTAGGTAAATTATTTTAATTGTGGAAAAATTAAATATCCTACTTCGAATAAATAAAGTTAACTTATGTTTTACTCCTTCTATTAGTTCTAGTATTCACACATTTGCAAAGGAAATGACAGGAAAAACTGCTAAAACTAGCCCTTTTTGTTGTTATAAGAACAAATAAAATTCAGTTTAAAGTTAGTTTTGATCAAAGCTTGGAAGAGCCACTGCTGAGGGACCAAAGAGCCGCATGTGGCTCCAGAGCCGCAGGTTGCAGACCCCTGCACTAGCCCAACCAAAGTCCAGGACCCCTTACATTTTAAGACAGGTTTACAAGAAATCTAAAATAACTACCTATCAGCCTCTTTCAAACCAGTTATGTGATCACAATCTGATAGGCCTACCTTTGTGCTTGACGGATTTTTCATGCTGACGGACATCGTTCCTTCCCCCATGAGAGACACTAAAGTCGCAGTTACAAATCTTAAAAAACGCGTAATTGTGCCCCACCCTACTCTTCTTTAGGAAAGTAAATTCGCTGTCCCATTTTTCAAGATATTTACACGAAGTCTTAACTTTTTTGGCAGGACGCCTTCTCTCTCGTTCCATTCATCCATCTCTGTGTTTTTCCGGGTTTGTTCCCGCTGCCAGCACTAACATCGCGAGAACTGCCACTGAGGCTACTGCAGTGGCAGTTCTCGCGAGGCTAGTGACAGAGGCACTGGAATGTTTTATTTTTATTTTTATAATATTATAATACGGGACTGTTCACTTGCAGGCAGTTTCGAGGCGATTACCATAACACCCCCAAAACAGCCAAAAGGCGCACTTTGTTTTATTTCAAACACCGTTTTAATTTTTCTGATAGCCCAAACCGTTGCAGAGTTACGGTAAGGCAAAGTTAGCTTGTGGAAAACTGCTGCTGGAGGGGGGAGGAGGAGGGGGAGGCTGAGAACCAAACGACAGCTTTTACGCAGAGAGAGAGAGCAGTCTCACCTGCTGAAACGCGCTCCTCCTCCGCGCGCACCTCCAGTTAATCCGGGAGCTTGAAATGATGCCATTTTATGGGGGGTTATATTGACTGGATCCAATTATTGAGGGGGTTACATCCCCCCCATCCCCCGTGTAAATTACGCCTATGGTTAAAATGCCAAGTCAATGTTTACATTTAAGAAAATGATCAAAACTAATTTGTTAAAAAATATATATATGAAGTAGCGTAATGTGTATTGTATTAGTTAGAAAATTAGAAAGAGTTATTCATTTTGTTCTGTTACTGGAAGATTATTAATGTTTAAACTGATTGTTTGAAAAAAGTGGCAGATATACGGTAATAAGATTTTTTTTCTTCTTTCTGCTACCTTTCATTTTTTTATCTTTTGTTTGTTATCATTTATGGGATTGTTTTGTATTGTATTTTTTTTAAATGAACAAATTTTATAATTAAATAAATTAAATAAGCCCCAAGTTAACGTGTGTTTAATGTAGTCTCATTTATACAGTGTTTCTTTTATTTCAGACAGAGCGTGAGCGTCAGTACCTACAGCTCACACAGATACTAGATGAACTATAAGTCAATCAATGAAACACGAAGCTGTATGGAAACTGGAGCATGCTCATTGCTCAACCATTGGTTTTTCAATTGCTATAGTTTCCTCAAATGATGGGGGGCGGTCGAAGATTAATCTTGTTATATTTGTGCCTTCTGTGCTTCTATTTAGTCTCTTAGTTCATATTTGTGTTATTTCCTTTGTGGGTCATGTTGTATTTTATGTCCTTTGGGCTCTGTTGTGTTTTATCTTTAGTATTCTGGTTTAGATCTTGTTTTGTTTCTTACTCCAGTTTCCATTTACCCTCTCTGTGTTTGTTTCAGTCTTCCAACCCTCATCTGTCCCCACTTTCCTCTCTGCCTCAGTTTACTGGTTAACCAGTCTCCACCTCTCCAGGAGCTCATTACATTGTGGTCCTTATATAAACTTATCTTTTTGTGTTTTCCTCACACTCACCAGGATCTGTCACTCTGAGCTGCTGCAGACAAGGAAAAGAAAAAGCCCTCGGCTGTGTGAAAGCATCACTCATCGTCACATGTGGACTTTCTTCTCCTGTGAATCCAGGATGAAGGAGCTCCCCCGCTGCAGGATCACAGAAAGTCTGACTTCACATGAAAGCACGATGCGATGACCTTTAGCGAGGGCCTTTTTATCCTCGCTGCAGGACGGGGAGTGTGGTGGTTCACAAACGAAATGAACCTGAGGTGAGTTAATTGGAGCGACGTGTTTATATCGTACCTCAAGCAGGAAGATGAAATCTTTGCTTCTGCCTCTCTTTGTGAGTATGAGTCAGATTTCACCCAACAAAGAATCTCGTTTCTCTGCGTGCGCTCCTCGTTCAGAAAGGCCACGCTGAGCAGCCCGAGGTGCACGCAGCGCCTTATCGTGCCAGTGGTGCCGCAGTAATGTGACTGTTGTCACTTATCGCCGCACGGCCTTTATTTGCAACGCTTTGTAATCCCCGGAGGAAGATAAGTGGCTGAGGCGTTCAGGTGCAGCTTTTTGTGGCAGAGCGACGCTGAGTTCGTTCTGCCCACGCAGCAACCAGGCAGCTCCGATACCCAACACTAAAACAAATAACTGAACACTCCAGCTGCTGCTCACAGGCGCCACAACTGTACATGTAAACTCTACAACTTGAGCAAAAACATCATCGCCCCTTTGCTTTTTGGCAGCAGAGCATAAAATCTACAAAGACACACAGAACCAAGTGCATGTTTTGTTTGAGAAGATTTAGTAAGTGTTCGCTCAGTTTGTGCTTTTTGGCCTTTCATGGAGCAAGAAGGGGAGATATGGAAAAAAAACCTCCATCCAGCAGTGTGTGCATGTTGTAGTGTGTGCGTGTTGTAGTGTGTGCGTGTTGTAGTGTGTGCGTGTTGTAGTGTGTGCGTGTTGTCAGCATGATAGTTTGAAAACAAGAAATAAGCACAATAAGCAATCTTTCAGTGATTATTGAGTTTTTTTTCTTGCAGATCCATTTTGCAAACTTTGTTTAAAGCTTATGTATGTAACTTAAACACATTTCTTCACTCTGCCACTATCTAATGATAGATTGATGTTTTACAGGTAATCTCTGAAAAAAACTATAGTCCTCTGGCGTCTCCCGGTGGTAATAAAAGCATTTATAAAAACCAAAGCGCCCCGCGGTTAACCAGCCAATAAAAACAGAGCTTCTAACTTCTCACGCTCCTAACCCACGCCCCCCCAACCACCCCGCAGCGGCCGCGCAGGTTCTCGTTGAAATAATTGCAAAGCGATGCAGGACTGTTTTATATGTGACACAAATGTATTAAATTCCCCTTCTTCATCCCTTATCTGGACTATTCTTTTGTTTTTTTGCCAAAAGTCAAGTGATCGCTCCCTCCTCCTCCTCTCCTCTCCCTCTGCTGAGTGCAATGAATGAGGAAATGGCTGAGGTTGTCACGAGCGAATTAAAGTCAGGTTTTACGTGGCTGCTCCAGTCCCTGCAGATTTTCTGGTGTTCTGGAGTGCTGGACCAGTGCTCCATGTTTTTATTTTATTTTTTATGTTTATTTATGTTTATTAAATTTGTTCATTTTTTTTACAAAAGAAATACAATACAAGACAATCCCATCAATGATACGTACACAATGTAAAAAAATGAAAGGTAGCAGAAAGAAGAATAAATCTTATTATATCTGCCCCTTTTTTCAAACAATCAGATTAAACAATAATAATCTTTCACCAGCAGTACAAAATGACTAACTCTTTCTAATTTTCTAATACTAATACATAACTAATAATTGATACAATACACATTATGCTAATTCATATATATTTTTTCAACAAATTCCTTTTGATCATTTTCTTAAATGTAAACAGTGACTTGGCATTTTTAACTACATTCTCCAAGCCATTCCATAATCTAATTCCCTGGATTGAGGTAGAACGTCCCTTCAAGCTAGTTCTGAATTGTGGTTTTACAAACATCTCTGTCCCCTTAAGATTATAACAACTTTGTCTTTTAACAAAATTCATTTGGATATTTAAAGGTAAATCGTTATTTTGAGCCCTATACATAATTGATAAAATATTATAATCAACCAAATCATGGAATTTCAATAATTTCAGTTGATAAAATAATGTACTGGATGGATGACAATAATGTTTTCTAGTGATAATTCTTACAGCTCTTTTCTGTAATACAAAAATAGGCTTTGTGATTGTTTTACACGCTTTCCCCCAAACATCAATACAATAGATTAAGTGTGGAACAATGATTGTGTTATACAACAAATACAGAGCTTTATCATTCAATAGGTCTCTGACCTTGTACAGTACTGCAATCGATTTAGCTATTTTTATTCTTACAGAATTTATGTGTTGTTTCCATGTCAGTTTGTCATCAATAATAACACCCAAAAACTTCACCTCACTCACTCTGCAAATCTCAACACCCTCAATTTTGAGTGGAACGTCAACAGTTTTCTTTTTATTACTGAATATCATGTAATTAGTTTTTTCTAGATTTAATGATAATTTATTGATTTTAAACCAAGTTTGTATTTTGGTAAATTCTGTCTTTATCAATTCCAACATTTGTTCTATATCTTCACCTAAACAGAAAAATGTAGTATCATCAGCAAAAAGTATACATTTAAGGAGTCCTGACACATTTACCAAGTCATTCACATATAAAATAAATAGCTTTGGTCCAAGCACAGAGCCCTGGGGAACTCCACATGTGATATTACAGAGGTCAGATCTTACATCATTTATTTGTACAAATTGTTTCCTATCTTTTAAGTAGCTAGATACCCACTGTAATGCTGGTCCTCTAATACCATATTTGTTCAGTTTTTCTAGGAGAATGGTGTGATCAATAGTATCAAATGCTTTTTTTAAATCAACAAAAATACTGACACAATATTGTTTTTGATCGACAGCAGTTGTTATTTGTTCCATTAATTCCATGAGAGCCATTGATGTAGAGTTTTTAGCTCTGAACCCATACTGACTGTTGCTTAGAATATTTTGTTTATCTATAAATTGATCTAGTCTGTTCACAAATAGTTTTTCAAGAATTTTAGAAAACTGTGGTAACAAGGATATAGGTCTGTAATTGTTGAACACACATTTATCACCATTTTTAAAAAGAGGAACTACCTTAGCTACTTTCATATTATCTGGAAATATTCCTGTTGAAAATGATAAGTTACATATATATGTAAACGGCTCAATAACATAGCTCATTATATCCTTTACAAACATCATATCCATGTCCACCCAGTCCTTTGATCTCTTGTCTGTAAGATTTTTTACTACCTTCATTATTTCCTCTTTGTTAGTTCCATTTAGAAAAATACTGTTTGCACAGCCTGTAATTGAATGGCTCACATTATTATTATTCCTGTTGAAAATGATAAGTTACATATATATGTAAACGGCTCAATAACATAGCTCATTATATCCTTTACAAACATCATATCCATGTCCACCCAGTCCTTTGATCTCTTGTCTGTAAGATTTTTTACTACCTTCATTATTTCCTCTTTGTTAGTTCCATTTAGAAAAATACTGTTTGCACAGCCTGTAATTGAATGGCTCACATTATTATTTACTTTTGGTATTTTAGCTGCAAGGCTTGATCCAACATTCACAAAATATTGATTAAATCCATTGACAATTTCATTTTCATCATAAACTTCATCTTTTTCTGTTACAAAATATTTTGAAATACTAGTTTTTGCTTTATGATTCTTCATAACACTATTCATTACTCGCCATGTTGCTTTCATATCACCATTACTTTTATCTAATAATTTACTATAATATTCTTTCTTATGTTTCCTTATAATCCCTACTAATTTATTTTTATACTTTTTATATTTTTCTTCAGCGTTCTGACTTCGCAATTTCAAGAAACATGAATACAAATAATTCTTTTTTTTACAAGCATTTCTCAACCCTTTTGTCATCCATGGTTGGTCAACGATATTTCTCTTTGTATAATTTGTTTGTACACAATTTTTTTCATACAGAGTTTCCAAGATATTCATAAACTCATCATATGATCTGTTCACATCGTCAACATACACTTCATTCCAGTCTTGTTTATCTAGATCCTCTTTTAATTTTTCCAAAACTTTTTTTGATGTGTTTATGATCTTTTTCTTTGTTTTAACTGCTTCTGTGATACTTTGATCATTTTTATAGATTGTGAAAACTGGTAAATGATCACTTAAGTCGGTCGTTAAAATACCACCTATCACCTCTCCGTTTGTTATATTTGTGAAAATATTATCAATTATTGTGGCACTATGAGTTGTAATTCTTGTTGGCTTGGATATCAACGGATACATATTTAAACTGTACATTGAATTTATAAATGTACTGATGTTATTTGAATCTGTTTTATTTCCCATATCAATGTTAAAGTCTCCACACAAAAAAACTTTTTTATTAAAACTCTTCTCCAATAGCTCCAAGATTTTATCAGTGAATATTTCTATATTTGATCCTGGTGATCTATATACACAACTTATTATTATGTTTTTATCATTTTTGTTTATTATTTCTATTGTTATCATTTCCATAATATTATCAACTATTATTGACATTTCATTATTTAATTTACATTTTATTTCATTCATTACATATAGAGCGACACCACCACCTCTTTTATTATTTCTGTTCATGTGAAATAATTCATACCCTTCGATGTGAATATTACTTGTGTTATCATCATTGAGCCATGTCTCTGACAGTGCTATTATTGTAAAAGTTCTGTTTAACTGTTTTAAGTAATCTGTTATTTTGGATATATTTGCATTTATACTTCTGCTGTTAAAGTGAATAATAGAGAGAACTCCATTTGTTATATTGATGTCATTAAATTGCTCTTCATTGTAGTATTCGCTATCTTTTATTACTGGAAAAAAGTTAGCATCAATAACATCATTAACATTATATATTTTAGGTTCTGAGTCTTCGTATGTTGTCATGTTTTAATGTATTTGTTCATTTCAGTTGTTTCATTGATTTGTAATTTGTCCTCCCTTGAACTCATCTAGATCCTTCAGTTCTTTTATCATTTTAGGGTTAGCTCCTTCATGTGTTTTGATAAAGATGTTTCCATTTCTTGTCCATGTTGATGCTATTTTGTGTTGGTTTTTTAGCCACCTTGCTTCTTTTGCAATTTTTCCATTTTTTTTTGTTAGGTGTTCATTTATGTACACTTTTGTTTCCTTTAGTAGCTTTGATTGACTAATTACATAGTTTCTAAACTTCCTGCTAACGAACTCGACGACTACCGACGGTTTGGTATTTGGTGGTTTACTGGGCAGGGTGTAACAGAACGAAATGTCCTCATATTTTATGTCATAGTAATTGTCCCATAAAAAATTTACTACAGTCTCCTCCAGAGTCTCTTTTAGAACGTTTTATTAACATATAAACACAGAATATGCAGCGGCTCCGAGAGGAGCTGACAGCGGAGGCGGAGCTGATCTCAAGTTCAGCAGAGCACGGGGAGCAGCCATATATGGCTCTGAGGGGGAGGGAGCAGAATGCTTTCCCTGTTCAAAAATGTTCCAAGTGTTTTGGTCAAACAGAAACTGCAGACAGCAGCTTTAAACTGAGCAACATGCTGCCATTTAAAAGAGCCCGTGTGCTCATGGCATGTCCTGCAGGCTCACCTGTTCTTTGAACGTCTCACGACTACTGGAGCTATGGATTTTTTTTCCCACTTCTTGCAGAATCAGCCTCAACTCCGTCCCTTCTCATTCTAAGATATTAACTCAAAACGGCCGTGGCGTAATGATAATGGTAGTCATCCCCCGATCGGAAGGTTGGCGGTTCGAATCCCGGTTCCCCACACCATGTGTTGTTGTGTTCTTGGGCAAGACACTTAACCCCGAGTTGCTCCCGGTAGGAATGGAAAGCACCTTGCATGGCAGTCGCCACTACCGGTGTATGAATGTGTGTATGAATGGGTGGATGGTTGGTATTGTAAAGCGCTTTGGGGCCCCTCATTGGGGGCTGGAAAGCGCTATATAAATAAGCTCCATTTACCATCCATCCATCCAAAACACTCTGACATAAAAGATAATGTGGATACCTGATGCATGCTCAATAATCCAGGTAGAAAAATCTAAAAAAAATCTAAGTCTCGTCCTCTGGACATTCAAAAAACAAAACTTTGTTGCTTTGTTATGTTTTTTGAATGTCCAGAGGACCAGACTAAGCTTTTTTAGATAACGTGGATCCATTCAAGAAATGCTTGGCCCTTAATTTATAAAAATGCAGACATTCATTTTTAACGTGTGTTATTCTTTTTAAGTTAATCCTGTTAGTGTAGTGAGAAGGACCCAAACGCAGCCTGGATGGCAGGTTTAGTCTTTAGAACTAGGGTTGGGCATCGAGAATCGAGAATCGTTCGGAACTGGGACTAACTGTCCGGTTTTCCCGGAATCGTTCAAAATATTAATTTGCGATTCCTATGTTCGATGCTAGTTAGCCGACTGGAAGTAGCCGCCGTGGAAACCCAACGAAGAAGAATCCACCGGAAGTGTGCATCCGAGATCGAAAGCTTACTAATTAATAAAATGACCAGTCAGGTCAGTGCAGCACTTGCAATAATTTTCTATCATGCAAAGGAGGGTGGAGAAGTAAAATAGTGTCCCGTCTTTGACGCGCTCCACCGGATTATTTTCGCTTCGTATCCGACCGGAAGTACAGAGTGGTCCGTCTGCAAAACGCTCCGCCGAACTTTTCGCTAATCGCTACCTCTTCGGCTCCATCAGGTAAATAAATAAACTATAAACTACATCTCATACCAACATTAAGGCAGCTAACAAGTTATACTCCGCTTAAAGCGGTAAGTCAGCTCAAATACAAACACGATGCTAACGTTAGCTTGTATTTTTTCTTAGACAAACGACCTGAAATGGCTTCACAGTGTTCACCAGTGACTGTCCAAGGTAAAAATGTCAGTGTAACTGAATGAAGAGTGCCACAGAACTGTTACAGCATATGTTGTGAAAAGGTTGCATCCCTTTTCAGATGTGAATTCAACCATGGATTGCACTTACATTGCACTCAAATCCAACACTTATTAACATTCTTAATCCATTTAAAGTTCTCTGTGTCTTTTAAAATGTCTTAATGTCTCTAGTTTTCAGTATTATATAATTTCTGTTTATGTTCTCTTTCATTCCATTATGAGTGAATGTCACAGTTTGAAGAATTATTGAATAGGTTAGTTAGGCAATAACAACAGAGCTAATAATTGTACACATTCTCAGTCTTAAAAATGATTTAATAATCTCTTTTTACTGATAATACTGATAAACCTGTTGTTTGTTTAGGAACTTCCTGCAGTCTGTCCAGAAAGTCTCCACTGGAGGAGCGTTTTGCTGAGGAAGAGGCACAACATAATGTCACAGCTCCATGTCCATGAAGAAACAAATGGAGAGAGGGCTGCAGATACCAGGACATCCCACCAGCTGTTCTGTCTGAGGATCCTGCTGCTGTGGTGGAACCAGGTTAGCCCATCAGTGGGAGCTCAGTAACATGACTGCAGCATCACACACTGGACAATATTATATGTATAATAATAATAATATATGTTGGTGAGTCCTCCATGTTGGCTCTAATCTGCCCTGTGAGAAATTCATAGTAAATGTAACAAAAAGGAAAAAGTTCATAGCATTAAATTCAAACAGAAGTTCAAATTATTTCATCCTGAAATAACTCTGGCTAACTACTGTAGCTTTTTTATAACATGGAGTTAAACTCAAAGTAGTCTCCTCAGATAAATAGTGTTACCATTATTTTTATATTAAAGTTTCTGTTAACTTATTATTTTTATATTTGATTGTTTTTTGTTCAGTGCCCTGAGACAACTTCTGTTGTGACTTGGAGCTATACAGTATAAATAAACTGAACTGAATTGAATTGACATGTCTTTTTTTAACCCCGCCTACAAAAAGAATCAGAATCGAGAATCGAAAAGAATCGGAATCGAAACGAAGAATCGGAATCGGAACCGGAATCGCTCAAATTCAAACGATGCCCAACCCTATTTAGAACCAACGTGAAGTCCAGTGGGTAAAAATAAATCGTCATCAGGAAAACAACGGATGTGACAGCTAAAGAGCAGGAACTAAAAATACTGCGGGGTCTAATGAGAACAGGTGTGAAACGAGGTGTGAACTACAGGAAGCGAGAACAGCAACACAAGAGTCGAAAGTATTCCCTGAACACACAGACATGTCCCTCAAATGCTGTGATTCACTGATTCACTGTCATCCAGCAGCAAAAAGATTTTTAAAAAGAAAATTAATTGTCTAAAAGTTGTTTGCCACAAACACGTCTGCCTTCCAGCCTGACCTCGTCTGCAGAACGGTTAAAAAAAAAAAAAAAACATAAGAGAAAATATAATTTCAAGTTAAGTTAGTTTGTTATGTTATAATAATTTCCGGAAATGAAAACAGTTTCATTTAATTTGACGTTTTACTCTTTGAGGAGTAAAATGTCAGAAAATTAAAGCAGCTTAAAAATTTTTTTGTGGGAATGTCATCAAATCATAACTTTATTTCAGTGCGTTGACTTTTTACATCCGTCATGACATTTATTTTAATTAGGATGTACTCCTTTAACAGAGTACTGTATGCTGAGAGAAAGAAAAGCCGGATCATACCTCCATCCCACAGGCTCTAATTACAGATCGTGTCTCTGCAGATGTTGCACATTCGTGCAGCTTGTTGAAATCCTCTCTGATTGCTGCTTCGAACACAGACGTGGACTTTCAGGAGTCTCTTTTCTCCTGAAGGTCAAGTACCTGCAGGGAACCTGAGGAGAACCCCGTCTGACAGCCACATCTGACTCGACAAGCTCAGATAAGCTTCTCTGCCTCTTCTCTGATTTCTTTGCGAACAGATGACGAAGGCGAGGGAAGTATAATCTTGGGCTCAGTCGCCTGCAGCTGCACCTCTCAATTTGTTTCTGACAGTTTCAAACAAGGACAAAACAGAGAAACAGATGAATTGTGTTTTTGGTGAGAATACAGTGTTTGCTACTGAAGCTCAGAGTTGTTAAAGTTTAGCAGAAAAGAGACTGAAATCATCTAAACACAAGCTAAAATGAACAGAACAGTAGCAAGAAGTAGCAAAAATGAGCTTCAAAGCTTAAATCAGCAAAGCTGTTTTCAAGATTAGAAATCATGAGCAAAAGATAGACCAATGTATAATGGAACCAAAACCATTATGATGGAGCTAAAACCAGTAAAACAGTAGCTTGACGTATTAAACAAATGCTGAAGCTAAAATTAGCAAAGCATGAGCACAACATGTGCCAACACTGTCACAGTCTGTGTTTAGTTTTGCTGTAATTCTTTTATTTGTGTTGTAGTTTCCTCTGTGTCATTTCTCGTCTCGTGCCCGTCACCTTCCCCTGTCCCCAATCAGAAATCATCCCAGGTGTTTGTCATTAGCGTCTCCTTAAATATACAGGGGGTCCCCGACTTACGAACGAGTTCTATTCCTACGCCCGTTCGTAACACGAAAATCGACGTGTCGAAAAATACGTCCGAACGGCACCTCATACATACAGTACTGTATTTTTTACCAAGCATTTAGCCTATCCTAACACATTACCCTACATAATTATCAAAAAACACATACATTCGGAGCCATAATGAAGGGAAAAAATAGTTAATTTCTTACTGGGAGCAGCTTCCTGCAGCTTCACGCGGTTACAGCAATGTCTGTTAGCATGTTAGCTCGTTGCTCAGCTGTAGCTTCTCTGCCTCGTAAACCTCTGCTCGAAACAATAAGGTCTCCTGTATTTCCACACGCGGTCCAGAGTTTTACAGTAAGGTCTGCTCCGGTCTGCCTGTCGAAACAATGAGGTCTCCCGCTCCTGTAAGTTTCCACTGAACGTTCAAGCTCCCCTCCCTCCGGACACTGCCGGAAACTGCGTAAATCAGCTTCAAAATAATAATAATAATAATACTTTATTTATAAAGCCATTTAAAACAACCACAGCTGCAACAAAGTGCTGTGCACATAAAAATCAAGTTGACTTCTCTAAATGGTTTTCAGAATCTGTTGGAATCCTGGCAAAAACCAATGCAGATTTGTTCCTGTCTTTGATTTTATACGTCTACCTTATAATGTTTTGCTAGTTTTTTGATACTTTGTTAAAAAAAAAAAAAAAAAAACTTTCTTTTGTTTTTTTCTCTCTTTTGTTTTCTATTGTTTATTGTTTGTTTGTTTATTGTTTATTGTTTAAGGAAATTCTACCACTGCTGTTCATTGTTCTTTAGTTTTAGCAGGTCGCTTTCGTAAATGAGCCCATGAGGTTCAAAAGATTTACCTGACTAAATAAAGGCTGAATGAATGAAATTTAAACACATAAAATAAGATTTAAAAAAAAAAAAAAAAATTTATGAGATGTGTGACGTAACCCCGAAACATCGTAACTCGAGACAGTCATAACCCGAGGACTACCTGTACTGTCATTTTGTTTTTTATGTTGTTAAATTTATCAAAACAAGTTGTAACGATAAAGGTAGGGACACTGTAGCAAAAAGATAAAACAAAAACTAAATGAAATTATCAAAGCAGATGCTGAAATTAGCTGAAGCAGCAGCACAACTGAAGTTTACAAAAAATAAAAAATAAAACACATTACAGACAAAAAAAAAAAAAATTCCAAGATAAATAAAAATACATTTTGCACCAAGAGTCTTGTTTGAATTCAACCAGTAACTGGTGTTTTTGTGAGTTTGTTGCACTCGTTGATGAAACTGCCGTGGTTCCAGTAAAATCCAGTTGAAGCTGAGCTCGTCCTCTGCTGCAAAAAGGAAAAGTGAACTTTTATAAGTAAATGGAATCATGAGATGTTTTCTCCTTTGCAGCTGGTAAAACCTGAGCAGAGTGATCGATCCACAGGGGCCTTCAGCTCGCGGACGTCTCGGAGCCATTAACTGGGGAAGGTGAAGGAATTTTGTTGGTTTCCATTATCGCTGCGTTCCAACAGATTCAGGTCAAGGAACTCGTGACAAACGACTGGCAGCGTTTCTGCCGCCCTCTGGCCCAATCCGAGCTGGACATGTGGAAGAAACTGCGCGGCGGATAATGTTGCTGGCAGACTAATCATTAATTACTGCCCTTCTATCAATATCTAATTATATGGCTGTCTGGCTGAGCGTGCAGGAAGATGAACCTCATACTGGAAGTCTTTATACCGATGGTGCCGCCGTGATGCTGCCCGTCTGCAAGCAGCTGCCGGTCCGGTCATCACAACTCGGAGCGTTTCCAGATTTCATTGCAGTAGTTTTAATCTCAGGATGCATCTCATTTTGATTTGCATTAAACGGCAGCGGCGTTGCGTCGAGGGATCCATCCATCCATCCATCCATCCATTTTCGTCCGCTTATCCGGGGTCGGGTCGCGGGGGTAGCAGCCTAAGTAGGGAGGCCCAGACTTCCCTCTCCCCAGCCACTTGGAGCAGCTCCTCTGGGGGAATCCCAAGGCGTTCCCAGGCCAGCCGAGAAACATAGTCCCTCCAGCGTGTCCTGGGTCTTCCTCTGGGTCTCCTCCCGGTGGGACATGCCCGGAACACCTCACCAGGGAGGCGTCCAGGAGGCATCCTAACCAGATGCCCGAGCCACCTCAACTGGCTCCTCTCGATGTGGAGAAGCAGCGGCTCTACTCCGAGTCCCTCCCGGATGACTGAGCTTCTCACCCTATCTCTAAGGGAGAGTCCAGCCACCCTGCGGAGAAAACTCATTTCAGCCGCTTGTATCCGAGATCTTGTTCTTTCGGTCACAACCCAAAGCTCATGACCATAGATGAGGGTGGGAACGTAGATCGATCGGTAAATTGAGAGCTTTGCCTTTTGACTCAGCTCTCTCTTCACCACGACAGACCGGTACAGCGCCCGCTTCACTGCGGACGCTGCACCTATCCGCCTATCGATCTCACGCTCCAGTTTTCCCTCATTCGTGAACAAGACCCCGAGATACTTAAACTCCTCCACTTGGGGCAGGACCTCCTCCCCGACCCGGAGAGGGCATGCTACCCTTTTCCGGCTCAAGACCATGGCCTCGGATTTGGAGGAACTGATCCTCATCCCGGCCGCATCACATTCAGCTGCAAACCGCTCCAGCGAAAGCTGTAGATCACGATCTGATGAAGCCAATAGGACCACATCATCTGCAAAAAACAGAGAAGCGATTCTAAGGTCACCAAAACGGATCCTCTCAACACCTTGGCTGCGCCTAGAAATTCTGTCCATAAAAGTTATGAACAGAATCGGTGACAAAGGGCAACCTTGGCGGAGTCCAACTCTCACCGGAAACGAGCCTGACTTACTGCCGGCAATGCGGACCAAGCTCTGACACCGGTCGTACAGGGACCTAACAGCCCTTATCAAAGGGCCTGGTACCCCATACTCCCGGAGTACCCCCCACAGAACCCCCCGAGGGACGCGGTCGAATGCCTTTTCCAAGTCCACAAAGCACATGTAAACTGGTTGGGCAAACTCCCACGCGCCCTCCAGGACCCTGTTGAGGGTGTAGAGCTGGTCCAGTGTTCCACGACCAGCACGAAAACCACACTGCTCCTCCTGAATCCGAGGTTCGACTATCCGACGGACCCTCCTCTCCAGAACCCCTGAATAGACCTTACCAGGGAGGCTTAAGAGTGTGATCCCCCTATAGTTGGAACACACCCTACGGTCCCCCTTTTTGAATAGGGGAACCACCACCCCAGTCTGCCAATCCAAGGGAACTGCCCCCGATGTCCACGCGATATTGCAGAGTCGCGTAAGCCAACACAACCCTACAACATCCAGAGCCCTAAGGAACTCAGGGCGAATCTCATCCACCCCCGGAGCCCTGCCACCGCGGAGCTTTTTAACCACCTCGGTGACCTCAGCACCAGAGATTGGAGAGCCCGACCCAAAGTCCCCAGGCTCCGCTTCCTCAGTGGAAGACGTGCCAGTAGGATTGAGGAGGTCTTCGAAGTATTCCGCCCACCGACTCACAACATCCCGAGTTGAGGTCAACAGCACGCCATCCCCACCATAAATGGTGTTGGTCGCGTACCGCTTTCCCCCCCTGAGACGCCGGATGGTGGACCAGAATCGCCTCGAAGCCGTACGGAAGTCATTCTCCATGGCCTCTCCGAACTCCTCCCACGCCCGAGTTTTTGCCTCAGCAACCACCCGAGCCGCATGCCGC
>JBBPBX010018782.1:30533-45202 GCA_038048925.1 Garcialebias charrua
TATATAAAACTGTTCACTTGACTCTTCAAAGCTCTAAAAAGTATTAAAAAACTAACTGGAGTTTTAAAAAGACAATAAAGAGGTAAAATTATGAGCTAAGAGGGTAAATTATTGACTTTTTTCTCATGGACATAAAGATTCAAAGATGAAAAAAATCAACAGTTGTGTTTCTTACATTGTTAATATGATATTTAACATTTTGCACAACATTTCACAATACATCAAGCCTAAAAGATGAAAGAAATCAAGTGTTGCATCAGGTTTGAATCAGGTAGAGGACATCTCATCAGCCCCAGCTCCCGAGTGCAACTCCATCACTTAAAAATTTTGAAATTTCAGGTTCGATAGAAAAACTGATGAAACTGAGTTGCGTGGAAGGAAGAAAGACTCTCCTGCCTGATGGAAACTTCTCAGTGCAGCTCAGAAAAGTGGAGAGAAGCAGCCTATAGAAGTATTTTGGGGTTGAGGGGCTTAACTCCTGCATAATTTCTTGCAGCACACGCTAGTCTGGAGGATCACCATGATCTACAGCCTGACATCAATAGGACCGATAATTTAGGCTGCTATAGACGTTTGGGGACATATCATATCCATGATAATGGTCCCATTATTCACAAATATAAGCACTTCTAATTTTCACCCCTAAAAAGCTGGAAACCTGCGTAATTGTACAATGTATCCAGCAGAGGGCGCATGAAAACTGATTTCAAGTTATGTCCATGCGCTTAAATTTCACTTTCAGAACAGCTGAAGCAGGGAGCCCTACTTTGTAGCATATTCTGCTGAACAGAGAATAGTAAGTTTAACTGATTTGTAAAACAAATCAACAATAATAAATTATCTTTAATCCTCCAACCAGTTTGTCATTAACTATGTGCCTCTCAAGTTAGCACGCTAACATTTAGATAACCTAGCATAGGTCATTGCCTCTTAATTTTTTTTGCCAGAGCAATCAATCTAACGTAGCGGTAAAATACATCTGTGTTCGTAACGTTATCTTTGTCATCCTCGATGAAATGCATTGTTTGTCTGAAATCTTTAATTCTCTGCAAAGATAAACAAACACTGCTGCAGTGAACACTAATTAGGACTTCACCATTCGTGACAGACTGTTTAAATAATGAACAGGGAAGGGTGTTTCTTTGTTTAATTTATATTTATGTAGTGCACTTGATAATGTTATGGTGAATAGTGGATAGAAAATGAGAACACACGTTAGGAAGACTGTTTAATGACTTCAAGTGTTAAAACAGGTTTAACAGTAGCTGTTTTCTTAAATTCCGGGGGGTAGACAAAGTTCAAAACTTTTCAGCAATTATATTGGTTATGGTGGTCACCTTACCCTCCCAGTATTGGCATCAACGGTAGCCAAAAGTTCCATATTGGTTGGGCTCTGCTATAGCCTTTTAAACTGTTGGCCGCAAGTCAAGTCATATTTGCCTGTTGTTTGTTTGTACAGCACTTTGGTTGGCCTTGGTGCTGTTTTAAGTGCTCTATAAATAAAATGGTATGGTATATTTATTTATATAGCACATTTAAAACAGTAACTAGCACAGAAGTGCATGCAGTTGAAGGCCAAGACAAAGGCAGAGGTGTGAGTGGAAACTCTTTGGTTAGTAGAGAAATGAAGTGGTGGGGCTTCCACCGCTGCGTCACCAAAAACCTACAACATATTTAAAACTGAGCTCATTGAATGCTGGAAAAAAAAAAAGAGCTGTTCTCATTCCCAGAAAGTCAAACACTTCCATTTGTTAAACATTCATTCATCTCTGAGAAAGAACATTTGGTGTCAGTTTGCTGATGCACAAGAAGAAATGCAGGAAGCACCATTATGGATTATTAATTTATAAACAAGCCACAAGGTTCATGGAAAGAAGGAGACCTAAAACGCTTTCAATTTTTACAACTTCGTTATTTTAACTCCTTGCTGTTTACTTGTGATCTCACTTCTTGTTGACTGCGTTTAGGCACTAAAAGTACTACATTTATATTTAAGAACAAAATTATTTAAAGTAAAATAATGTATAGATTATTTTCTGGGTTTGGCTAAAGGCAAAAAAACAATAACATGTCTGTTAATTGAACATGACTTATCTCAAAGATGTCCAGTTCTATTTCAGTTTATATGTCAATGTTTTTCTAATTTGCAATCATCTTGAATGAGACTGAATTCAAAAGTAAAACGTTTACCAACGGTAGAGAATCATCCAATAACGATGTACTAGTACACCAAATTTCAGGCCAATACTGTATATGTCTTTTAAATCAGTTGGCTGCAGCAGCTATTGAATCAAGTAATCTTCAAAATAAATAAAAAAATAAAAAATCAGTGGTAGAGTTGCATTTCGTAAGGCATGCTATTCTACAGCATAATCACATCACACCCCTGTCTCTAATCAATCATATAAATAACAAAATTAGCATTTTTTTTTTTTCCTGGTCATGATATCATTTATCTAATCAAAATTTAAATTTAAAATATCTGCAGTCACATTTTTTAACTATAAAATTAACTTGATCTCTTCAATATAAATTGCAATCATAAAAATCTTAATATAAATTAAATTAGAATGACTAAAAAGTTTGAATGGCCTATTTATCATTTACAAGTCAGTCTGAATATGTTTTGCAGAGACAGTAGTCCCTCGCTACTTCGCGGTTCGTTGTTCGTGGACTTGCACTATCGCGGTTTTTCAAAGTAAGATTGGACATGACACATAACTGGCTGATTGATGGATGAGCTGCACGGTCGCCATGGAATTTTTATTAAAATAAATTATTTAAAATTATTTAGCACCTGTGTGCAGCCCATAGCTGCAGGAGAAGCTTCCTCCTGCTGCTTGTCATATTTCCACTCTGCAGCAGAGAAGTGGGCGTGGCCAAGAGCGCAAGCAGATGACAGAGAGCAGCCGGAGGCAGAGAGCTGAGATCATGACATGCTGTGCTCTTTTAGAAGGTATAGAGTTTAGAAAATTGTTAGGGACATTGCAAGAGTGTGTGAAAGGTTTAAAATGCCTTATTAATGTATATACCTGTATATAAATACTAAAATATACTACTACTTATTACCACAGTAAATACTAAAATAAATAACAACCGGTACATCTACTATTACTATTTGTGTACATAATTTCGTTCCATCTCATGTACCACATGAGATGGTAATGACAATAAAGTTTACTTGAACTTGAACTTGGACCACTGCATCCCTACTTCACGGTTTTTCACTTATCACAGGGGACGTGGTCCCAAACCCCCACGATCAACGAGGGACTACTGTATCGTTAATTCATTTCATTTCATTTATTCATTTATATAGCACTTTACACAACCACGGTGGTGGTGACCAAAGTGCTTAACAAAAAACAGTGCAGTACTTAAAAAGACAGATTAAAAATCAAGAAAAACACAACATAAAAGCAAAAATAAAACCAGAAATGTCACCACATATTTAATTACTAAAAGCCAGTTTGAATAAAAAAGTCTTAAGCTTTGATTTAAAAGGGCCAAGTTCAGTAATCTGGCGTAGCTCAAGTGGGAGTGTATTCAAGTGTTTCTTGTCAAAATGAACTTTTAACAATAATAATTAATAATAATTAATTCAATTTATAACGCACTTTTTTATAACTTAACTTGTTACAACTTTTCTCAAATCCAGAATGAGGTTTCCAATTAGAAGGGCCCGCCGCTCGGCCCAACCCGATATTCAGGCTGGGCTAAAAATAATATGCTGGATGGTCGGGTGGGTCAGTGTCGGGCTTTTGATTTCGACCCACCTGAAGCTTAACTGGACTTAACCACTGGCCGATGACCATTAATAACCATAAACTATAATACTATAATAACTATAATAATCCACTGACTCTTGTTAATAAACAATAACTCTTATAGCTTCCATTCTTTGAAATGTGTTTTTAAATCATGTCAAACTGATTTGCTTTCAAAATAATTAAAATCTTAATTTTTAAAAACGTTGTTTTCTTCAGGTTCAGGCCTGTAATCACAGTTAATTGGTCGGTTTCAGGTCTGTCTCGGAAAAATCATACGGGTTTGGGCCAGGCCGTGTCAGATTTTTAGGCCCAAATGCAACTCTACTTCCAATCTATAGTCAATATTTCAGAATTATAAACATTTTTCAGAGAACAAATGACGTCACATTTCCTATTCATCATTGTTCTGATTTTAGCATTAACTCTGTCCATGTGTACAAATCCTAAGTATCCGTGTACAACTAGAAGTTAACAGCACCAGCATGTGTAAGTTGTTTACTCTGCTAATTACTCAGCAGGGGCGGCCGTGGCGTAGTGGTAAGGGCAGTCGTCTCCCGATCGGAAAGTTGGCGGTTCGACTCCCGGGACCCGCACCATGTGTCGTTGTGTCCTTGGGCAAGACACTTAACCCTGAGTTGCTCCCGGTAGGACTGGAAAGCACCTTGCATGGTAGTCTGCCGCCACCGGTTTATGAATGTGTGTAGCATTCAATATATGTGTAGCACTTTGAGATTTTCAGTAATGAAAAGTGCGTTATAAATTGAATTAATTATTATTATTATTATTACTAATTGCAGCTCGGTTCGTGTTGTGTCTTGATTCAACCTTCCTGTGTGTAATAAAACGTGAGGTGTCTTGAAGGGAGCAGGTCAGCAGTAACAAAGCTCATAATGACAAATCAGGGTTGACTTTAAATGTTAACTGTAAACAGTTTGAGTAATTTCAGGATGCCAATGCTAACGGTGTAAAATTAAGGCAAAGAGATGATTCATAAAATGTGTGTGTGTGTGTGTCAGAACACACCATCTAAACAAAAATGGGAGCAAGGAAATAAAACACAACCTCAATTTAAAAAAGGGTAAGAGGACAAAAATTGAGAAAAGAGTTTTGAGAAGGATGTCAAAAGGCTAACCTAAAGGATTTCATCAAAATTATAGGGTTATTTTAAATCAGTTATTCTTTGCCCCTCACGTTCAATTCATCAGTTTGAGTCAAGGAAGTTGAGCTTTCTTTAATTTATTCAAAGCAAAGGTTGCGTTTAGATGGCAAGCAAAGAGTCTGATTGTTAATAACAGGTTTCCTATAAGTTCCCAGTGGGATTTCAATTATCTTTTTCTTTCGTCTGCTTCCTTCTTTAGGGATCGCCACAGCGAACTTACTCGAACGAAGACTTGTCGATTGTTTTTACACCGGGTGTCCTTCTTGATGCAACCACAGACCACGAGCTACCACAGCCCACTGTGTGGAGTTGGGAGCTGCTATCTAGGGTGCCAGGGGAGCAGATGGTGGAGGTTTAGTGCCTTGCTCAAGGGTCCAGAGTGGGGCAGATGAGGGTGGAGACAGGTATGGGTGTTTCACCTTTTCTACCCACATTTTGATGTTGTTGGTACGGGGTGGTCAACTCCCCTCCTTCATGTGAACATTTTTCATAGTTTAAACATAGACATTTCTTTTTTAATGATTTTTTTATTTTTTATTTATTTATTTATTTTTATTGTATGATAATTTTGCCAGCGCAGTAGGGAAGTGGTTAGAGTAGTCGTCTCACAGCAAAAAAAAAAAAAAAACATACGTCTTGACCTTTCTGTTTGGAGTTTGCATATTCTCTCTGTATAGACATGGGTTTTCTCTCCAGCTTACTCTCACAGACCAAAACCAAGTACAGCATTATATTGATTGATAACTCTAAATTGTCCATTGATGACAATGTGAATGGTTGTTTGTCTCTGTGTCCCTGTGATGGACTTTTGACCTGTCCAGGTTGTACCCCACCCATCATACAGTGACTGCTGGAGATTTGCACCAGCTCCCCAGCTACCCAAAAAAACAAGACAAAAAAATGGATGGATGGACACTGACACTGGGAACAGATGTTTTGCTTGACTTACCTCTCTCCACTCTTTGGTTCCCACAGCCTGCACATATAACACAACCACTGGAAGGGAAAGGGAGAAAAGTATGAAAAAAAGGAGAAAGAGAGAAGACTTAATTTTTATTATTTCTATTATTTGTATGGTATTCTACAGCACCTGCATGACATGGCAAATATTAAAACACTCAAATCCGCATCATGTTTTATTAAATCTAGTGTCGCTTGAGCCAGGTAAACAACTTCTTATTGAAAACTTTTCAAGGATGCCTTAAGAAGAAAGATAGCAGTGTTTTTTTTTTCCAGGCAATAACGTTCCCTGTAAATAAAGATAAAATAACTAAACCAAAAGTTGATGAAAATAAATTAAGCCTTTGAGACCCTTCTCTGCATGAGAGGTGACTAAAGGCTTGTTTTTATTTAAGTGCATTTTGGTTATGAGGGTCAGTTTGTATGACTGAAAAGTACATTTTCATTAACTAAAGGCCTAACATTCCCTGAAGGAATGAATATTGCCCACTATCTTTCTTGAAATAATTGAAGATGGCCCCCACAGCCATCTGAGATTTAACACATCCCCAAATTAGTGGTAATGCTCAGAGTTTGTGTTGAGGATGACTCAGCTACTGCGACATAAACCCAAGCTTGTGTAAATTTGTATAGGTTCAAGACATTTTTGTTTTGGCAACAGTCAATAAGCTTTGGCAGCCATCTTTAAAGAAGTTGACTCCAAAATTCAGGTCATGTACATACAATGACTATATTTCAAGACTCATTAAATTATATCTAATAGTTTGCGTTATATTTTGTTATCAGACAAGACTGACTAGTATTCTACCTGTTAAAAAATAGATTGAACTTACAGTCAGGTTTTAAATCAGGACACAGTTCACAGACAGCACTGAGTTTTTATTTATCTTCTTTTAACCGTTGATTCGGGAAGCTCTTCTGTTTTAGTGCTTTTACACCTTTCTCCTGCCTTTGATACTGTGGAACAGAACATCTTGTTGCCAAGGCTTGAGAACGGGGTTTGTATTAAAGGCACAGTATCTTGGTTTAGATCCTACCTGTTCTCCATCTGCAGCTCCTTTGATTTGTGGGGTCCCTCAAGGGTCTGTTTTTAGTCCACTACTTTTTAATCTTGTTGCCTTTGGGGTCCATTTTTAGAAAATACAATTTTCCTTTTCATTGTTTTGCTGATGATATTCAGTTGTATCTGCCCATTAAGTTTGACAGGGTCACTCCACTGGAGCCTCTCTTGCATGGTCTGAACGATATTAAAGTCTGGTTGAAACTTCATTTTATTCAGTTTATTCACACACACACAAATGTAATCAATACATAATACATAACTGTAAGATAACAGTGCGTGAATCAGGTCTCCAAAAAGCTATCTAGACGGAGCCTGGGTATTTTTTTTCCTGAATCTAAATGAAAATAAAACTAAAGTAATCAGCTTGGTAAAGGTAATACTCTTGGTCCTTTGGCTTCATACTCCACTGTCAGGACTCTGGGTTTTTTATTGGTAGTGCTTTTAAATTAGATAAACGTAAATGTGTAAATGCAGTTGTGAAACCCAGTTTCTTCCAACTAAGACTCGTTGCCAAGGTGAAGTCTTTCCCTTTCAGAGACCTTGAAATGGTGATTTATGTTTTTATTACCTCTCGTTTGGACTTTTGTAATTCATTGCATGTTGGTTTAGATAAATCATCTCTGCATTGCTTACAAATCATCCAGACTGCACCAGCTCATCATTTAACAGCAACTAGAAAACATGAACACATAACATCTGTCCTGGCTTCTCTCCACTGGGTTCCTGTTCACTTCTGGATTGATTTTTAAACATGTATTGCTAGTTTTTAAAGTTTTAAAAGGTCTGGCCCCATTATATTTATGTGATCTTCTTAACATCTACACTCTAGTAAGAGCACTTAGGTCTACCAACCAGTTTCTTAGATGTCCCCAGATCCAAACTGAAACCAAGAGGTGATTGGACTTTTGCAGTTGATGCTCCAAAACTGTGGAACAGTTTACCTGACTGCTGAGACTGTTGAGACTTTTAAATCTTTGCTCAACACTCATCCTTTTTTCCCTGCGGTTTAATCCGGGCAGTGTTCGAGAACCAGCTAGAGCTGATTTTGTGTGTGTGTGTGTGTGTGCGTGCGTGCGTGCGTGCGTGCGTGCGTGTGTGTGTGTGTGTGTGTGTGTGTGTGTTTTGTATTGTATTGTTACAAATGTACCTTTCTTGTGTTTCCTTAGAGACACACAATGTATTTTCTTGTTTTACATTGACTAAATTGTAAAATACCTTTGTCAACTTTGTTGTTTTGTGTGCTATATTAATAAATTGACATTGACATGAATGACTCTTGGCTATTACCACATCGAATTATATCTCAATATCTGTCAAAATGGTTGAGCTATTGCCATTTTTATGTCTGCTAATGTTGATTAGCTGTAATGGCTGTTGTGAGTTTACTCCAAATGAGAATTGTGTGTAAATGTGCATCCAATTACTTTCAGAGAGTTTCAACAAATTTCATCCAGTGCTTCACACAATATTTTGCTAACAGACACAGATGACATCAAAAGCTAATGCCAAAGTGCTAAGAATGCATGTTGCTCAATTCAATCAGTCTTATAGTACATGTTGGGAATGTCTCAGATACTACGACACCATCCAACAATGTTCAGTCAGGTCATCTGGACAGTTTCCTTTATTCGTGAGATGTTTTGCCCTTCATCCAAAGGACTTCTTCAGTCTGAGAAGCCACCAAACAAAATTGATTCCCACAAAGAGCATAACCCATAGTGGAGAAAACCAGTTTGCTGGTGCTAAGATGGCCTCTGGTGCTTGCCCTCTCTCCCGTCAACTCCTCTGAGACAGTCATGGTAAATGGTAAATGGAGCTTATTTATATAGCGCTTTCCAGCCCCCTGTGAGGAGCCCCAAAGCGCTTTACAATACCAGCCATCCACCCATTCATTCAGACATTCATACACCGGTAGTGGTAGCCTGCCTTGCAAGGCGCCATCCAGACCTACCGGGAGCAACTCGGGGTTAAGTGTCTTGCCCAGGGACACAACGACACATGGTGGGCGGATGCGGGATTCGAACCTCCAACCTTCCGATCAGGGGTCGACTGCCATTACCACTACACCACGGCCGTCATGCCAAAGTGCTTCAAAACTCCACACCCTGTTTATCCTAATACCCATGAATTTGCATTGAGTTTTGACAGTTTTTATTTGTTAAAGTTGAAAACTTTTTGTTATTGGTTTATACATGGTCTTATTTTCTTTCTTTTTTTTAATGGGCACATATTGAAGGGCTATTCAGGAGATACAGTATATTCAAAATGCACCAAGGACATTTATACTGCATTTTCCAGCCAACTTATCTGTATTAAGACAGCACAAGCCCTAATGCTCTAAATGAACTTCAGATTGTCTAAACTGCCAAATGATTAAAGCCAAATTTTCCCTCCTAATGAGCAATTAATAGAGAAGAGATAAGAGAGAAAGAGCAGCAGGCGGTGAATCTTTTGGGCACTGTGTTTAGAAGAAAACAATCTTTTCTTTGTCACATCGTCAACCATGTGGAAAACAGAATACTGTATAGTGCTGCTTAAATTGGTTTTGTAAATCTGATTAGAACAAACTAATCAGTTCGTGACTTGCATGTTAGCCTTTATTGGACTTGGGAAGAAAAAAGGTAGTATGGAAGATGACCAGGTCTTAGGTTCAAGTCATACTGTCCAAGTGAAGAACTTTTGAGAGATCAAAACATGACAGTGATACATCCAGAGTCTGGGCAGCAGAGGCCGACAGAGAACTCAGATTAATCTATGGTTAAGTTACACGAGCGTCTGCAGTCCAAGGAACCTGACTGATTGCCTACTTTATGGAAAGTGACATAAAAAGGACGAAGCACATCTGGTCGGCCAAGTAACAGCTAAACGACAAAGCAATCCCACGTCCCTCTGAAAGCGATTTCTAGCTACGACATCTGAAAATAGTCTGGCTGCAGCGCTGGGCTCAAAAGGAACCTGAATGATTCGAAATGGAGCCCAAATCATATTAAGAGGTAATGGACATCCACAGTTTAGCAGTATGAAAGTGCAACAGTAGGATAATGAAACACCACCAAACTGGGCCATACGGACATATTCAAAAAGCTTGATTTTTGTTTAAAATAACCTACATATTCGTTATAAAGATTCAATGCTGTCTGCAGACTTACAGAAGCAATTAGTCAAAGCAGAAAACTTCAATTAATATTGATTGGGTGACTGGCTGCTGCGCTACATACACAGAATATGTTGAGCTTCATAAAAATGTACCTCTTTCATCTCATGAAATAAATTAATTCAAGTTTAAACTTCATTCTGAAATTAAAGTATATAATAAAAAAAAGAAGCATCATAAGTTAGTTTTGTTTTATCCTTGTGAACCGCTTGGGGAAAAAAGATAAATATTGTATAAATATATACAAAATATGTTAAGTCCTATGTGGTCTGACATCCAGGTTTTTAATATTTTACCTTTACATATCACTCAGTATTTGAAATGTGACACATACATTATTGTAAAACCAATGCCATAATAAATAAATAAAAAATATTTACATTCCCAATTACTGTAGGTACCGGTACACAAAATATAAATATCAAACTGAAGAAATTGCATATTCTTCTAAAATACAATATGATGCTGACTGGCTTTGCAGAAAATTGCTGAAAGAGCTAAAAATGAGTTGTTGAAGCTAAAAGATGCAAGACACTAGCTAAACCCTAAAATAAGCTAAATACTCGCTAAAAGCCAAAGGTAGCAAAACGCAAACTAAAAGACACACGAAAATAAACTAAAAGTGGAAAGAAGCAACGGCCTATCTCAAAGTTTCATCCTACCATCACTCGTGAACAAGACATCCAGATACTTGAGCTCCTCCACTTGAGAAAAAGTTTCCCCCCAATCCAGAGTGAGCATTCCACTCATTTCCGGTAAAGAACCATGGCCTCGGACTTAGAGGAACTGACACTTTATGGCCACTTCACACTCTGCAGCAATTCACCCCAGTGCATGCAGAATGTCTTGGCCTGAAGATGCTAGCAGTCATCTGCATATATCATAGATGAGACCCTGAGTTTCCCAAACCAGACACCCTACTCTCCACAAATGCACTTCAACATCCTGTCCATGTAAACCACAAACAGGATCGGAGACAAGGGACAGCATTGGCAGAGTCCAACCCACACTGAGAACAAGCTTGACTTTGTGCCAAGAATGTGGATACAGCTCCTGCTTTGTTATACATGGACTGGATAGTGCTTAAAATCTACCCAGGTTGTCAGAATGCCTCAAGGAACATAGTCAAAAGCCTTCTCCAGATCCACAAAACACATGTAGACCAGAGAAGCAAACTCCCATGACACCCTTAGCAACTCCATAAAGGTAAAGATCTGGTCCACTGTTCCACGACAAAGACAGAAGCCACACTGGTCCTCAATCCTATGGACGACAATCAGTTCATTCAGAGCCTCCCTTCCAACACCCTGGAGTAAACTTTCCTGGGGAGGGCAAGTAGTGTGATCCATAGATGAAACACTCTCTCCCACAGTCCCCCTTTTAATAAATGGGACTCACCACCTCAGTCAGCTACTCCATAGAGATTGTCCCAATCCTCCATGTAATATTGAAGAGACGTGTCAACCATGACAGCCCCATAACATTCAAAGCCTTCAGCCTCTCATGTCAAATCCCATCTACCCCTGGCTCCCTGCCACTGTGGAGCTTTTTGACTACCTTAGTGACTTTTGTCATGGTAATGGACTCGTCTTCACCCTAGGTCCTCAGACTAAAGCTTTGTTTATACTTCATGCAAGACGTGCGGCTGCGGACCAGCGATGACGTAATTGCGTGTGTCACCGACCGCTTGAGTGTTTATACTTGGAAAAGACGTGGGTATTACATGATAGTAATCCCTCCCTCTTCCCTCCCACTGCATACATCACGCGCACTCCCACTTCAGGTTTCATCAGGACAAACGGATGTAATATAATGATAGGCTCCATTACCTCGATTTGTGAGTCCGTTATGTCGACTGTTGTAATGTTTGTAGTCATCCCCCGGTGTTTAATGTATGTGTCCAGCCACTGCAAAGACAGGTATAACAGAGGAACTGGATTGGTCCCGCCAGGATCCCTGCTCCAGACCGCCTCGGCGAGTTTCTCTTCAAAACTATCCATGTCAAAGCAAAAACAAAAACCGGCTTCTGGAAGAGTAGCGGGTAGCGGTGTGATACACCATATATTGACATCCAAACAAAAAGTACTGTATATTGACATCCAAACAAAAAACGCCCACAAACTTTGAACCAATCACACGCTCCGAGCCGCATCCTCCGCGTCTCGCAGTGCTGACTGGGGGCAATGTATAGGACGGCTGTCACCGGGGGATCGCAGCGGAAGTGCAGACGGAAGTTGCGCAACTTCACTCAACGGGGGGGTAAAAGACGTGCGACAAGAAGTATAAACCAGCCTTCAGCCTCCTCAAGTGCATGGTAGGTGGATTAAGGAGATACTCAAAGTGCTCCTTCCACCACTTAACAATATCCTCAGTTCAGGTTAGCAGTTCTCCACCCAAACCAAGCACAGTCCGCTTTCCTTTCCTAAGTCATAGTCTAACCATTTGCTAGAACTTCTTTGAGGAATTTCTTCCATGCCCGAGTTTTAACTTGCACAACTACCAAAGCTGCAGTCCTTCTGGCCAGCCTGTACCTGCCAGATGCTTCAGGAGTACTCCAGAACAGCCAAGTCCTGAAGGCCTCCTTGTTTAGCTTGATGCCTCCATCACCGCTGGTGTCCACCAGCGGGTCCTTTGGTTGCTGCCCCGACAGATACCAGTGACCTTCAGGTCACTTTTTGTGGATAAGTGGTAGAAGATGGATGGATGAATGCTTGTTGGTCTAAAATTAATCCACCCCAAACTAAAGCTACTTGCCTCAAACAAACCAAACATGGACTGAAAATAAACAGTTGCTCTCAGGATAGTCTTGTTTCGATGCCACTTTTGAACCACTTCCTCTTGAATGTGATATATTTGTCTTTGGTACAACTGAGCAGCTTTTTTTTTACCCAACCATATATAATTATCTCCACAAGTATGGTAAATTCTAATAAACACATATTACAAGCCAGCACAGCATCATGCACAATATCAGTGGTCATGATAGTTGGCCTTAATCTTTGTTGATAGTATCCCTTGAATGTGCTCCATGCACCACTCCTGTCACTTCAACAAAAATAGCTTCACTGTGAAATGAGCGTCTCATTTTTTACTTTTGGTGGCACTAAAATGTGCAGCCAATTAAATGAATACTTCAGTGTGTCTGTCACAAGGAGATACAGGGTTTTAAACGTAGTTTTACTGTGTGGACACAGAGTCACCGGATATTTTGGTTACTGGTGCATTATCTATAATTGGGTGGAGAAACATCAGCAGTAGTTGTTACTGGTAAATTATCTATAATTGGAAGGATAAAAATCAGCAGTAGCTAACTTCAGTGATGAGGTAACTGAGGAGATGTTGCAGTAGTCTGACTTTAAACTCCTGAGGCAAAAAAAAAAAACTTGGATTTTTAAATTTGGTAGTCAGCCAACTCAAAAAGTGTTAAAAACCTACCAGAGGAGAACCAAGAACAGTGATTTTCTGGACATAATAAAGAAGGTCTGTATTTAACCCACTTTAATATCATGGTAGAAAAATGTCAGCAGTAACGTGGACATGTAAGACTCCTGAAGTAAAAAGGTCAGACAGTGGGTCACATTTGCCAGCAGACTATTATTACATCTCATGAATCCTATATCCTGTATTAATTATGATGTTGATATTCAACGCTCTAAATAGACAAGAAATATGCAAATTCATGATTAAAAGCAATTGTAAAAGCATCTAACTTGTCTTAATTCAATGGAGCTTTATCACATTCAACTCATCTCCATTTGGAATCATAATTTAATTTCCAATACTTTATGTAAAGTTTATTTTAAAATAATTTTAATAATATTTTAATGACTATTTGCTGCTCTTTGCCTATAGAAGTTGCTCTGCATGAGAACAGAATCATAAGAAAACGTGCTGACACCAACAATATGACACTCCGGTTCCTACAGGCCAAGGGCATAATTTGCTTATTGTGAGGTGAAACAGGGAGGTGACCAGAGAGGTGGGAACATGAAGCTTAGGTGGCTGAGGGACAACTGATGCACGACAGTAAGAATAAAGGAATATTTAAAAAAGAGCAGACAGGGAGAGGTGAAGGGAGGAGAACAATAGAGGGCTCGAGTGTGAAATAAACTGGTCAAAGAAAGCATGACGATGAAGTTACAGGGCAAAAAATAATTAGTTGAGTCTTCTGTAAAAAGAAAAAGAAGCATATTGGAATTTCAAGTTGTCACATTGTTGAATATTATAACTGAGGATTGTAGCTTTAGGGCACTGACTGTCAGGAATCCTTTGCAAACACACCTCTCAGGCAGAAATTACGTAGGGAGGCTGATCACAGATTTAATACAGAGAGCAGCTGTCAAAACAGAAATAGGGCAACAGAGGGAGCAGAAACCTACTTTTTGAACCTCAGTGGAAAGGCTAAGATGAAGCATGCATATCAAAGATAGGGAGAGGCCGTGCTCCGAACAGGAAATCTTACCTGTAAATCTAACCCAGTTTTAAAAATTAAATTGCAAAGATATGGTGTAAAAGAGAGAGCTTCGTTGTAACTTCTTACCGCCGAAGACAACAGAGTAATAT
>JBBPBX010018783.1:19332-34015 GCA_038048925.1 Garcialebias charrua
TATATATACATACATACATACATATAAGCAATAACCCTTCCACTTCATTTGTGCTCCATTATGGTTTGTATCAACAAACCACTCAAGAATATACATACTGTATTAGTTAGTTGAAAAAAAAACCACATTTAGTTCACTTCCTCAGCAGCTTTATCATGCTTAATTGTGGCAGACCTCCTGCTTGCACATGCTACATGTTCATTGTGGGCATGTGACAGGGGCTTTAAATCAAACCACGGCCACTCAAAAACAGCTCTATAATCCCCATGATGGGAGTCATGGGGGATTTCTGCTGCAGATGTCTGCTTGGCTGTGTAGGAGGCCCTGGAGAACATGAAGGTGTGCCTGTAAAATCATACAAAATTGCAACAAAACAAATTACAATGGATTAGCGGTACATTGGCCATTTATCTTCAAGATAAATGGATTTTTTAAAATGTGTGTAGCTTGGTGGTATGTGGTTGTGTCAGTAAGGGCATCTGTCGTAAAAAATAATTGCCAAGTCTTCGTGCGACTTAGTTCACTGTGGCGACCCGACCCCTGAAGAAGGGAGCAGCTGAAAGAATAAAAAAATACATTAATACCAGATATTTATACAAAATTTGTGTAGAACTTTATATAAATAAGGCTGACACCTTGGATTGTTTATGCACACAGAACCAAACACCTGCATTTGCAGAAAATGCAACCAATAGTGAGACCTTGAGCGTTGGTCAATAACTCAAGTAGACATTTTAAAATCGACAGTCTCATACAAAGCCTTAATGTGGTCTCCCCCACCCCCATTAACGACTGTCCATGCGAAGATCATGATAGACAGGGATAAAATTTTGGAGCAAACTTTAAAAAAAAAATCACTTTCTGGCCGTGGTCTAATTTAACACAAATACTGTATATGTTAATATTGCATGCATTGAAATCACCATTTTATATTTGTCTGCAATTTAGATGATTCACATTCAAACATTTTAATTTGTCAGTTGTTTTTCTTCTTTCAGATGTTTGAATTTGTGAGCAAATCTGAAATATTTGCTGACATTTTGGGTCTAAACAGTTTTTATTTTAGCAATTTGCTCACATGTAAATTTGCAATATACAGTACTATCCCCTGTTGTAGCTCAAGTTATAGCCTGCACAGCTGCATACAGGTGTCATTCAGAATACACACATTATGATTAGGGCAATGAACCAACATTATACCTTTATACATACTGTACTGTATATACATACACACACACACACACACACACACACACACACACACACACAGGTTTGTCAATGTGGTTTAGCCGGACTTTTTCGCCAAACCCGCCCGAAGGTGTAATACGGGGTCTACCCCTTCCCGAGGTCCTAGCGACCTGGGACCAAGCTCAGTGCACTCTAAAATTTTTGAAAAAAATTTGGGTCCCTTTAGCTTTCCGATAGGAGCTTCACAGCACGTTTTACCACCCAGACTCCAGTGTGGTTTACAAGGACGTCAAAAAATGTGGTTTATGAGGACAAACATGCATTATGGGGTCTTTAAAGGGACATTTAAACTCCGCCTACTTAACATAAAATTAACATAAAACACACAAATGTGACAGGACACTGCATTAGGAGAACTATTTTTTGAACTGCTTTTATTAAACAAATTATGCACATACTTTATTTACATTCACTAAAAAAACTTCAATAACAAAATCTTCAAATGTTTAAAATAAAATAAAAAATAAAAACTTAAATTCTGGTGACATATTTACATTATTATAAAACATATCAACATATACATATTTCTAAAACAAATTTTTACTTTTTCTGCAGGGTTAATCACAACACAATGTAAAGTACAGGTGATCCCCGACTTACGAGCGATGAAAGACTTCTGAGATGACATATTTACATATTATAAAACATTAACATTATAAACCTGAACATATTTCTAAAACAAAATTTACTTTATTTACAAGGTTCATCACAACACACTGTAAAGTACAGGTGATCCCCGACTTACGAGCGACGAAAGACTTCCTCAGTCTGAGATGCTGTATTCAGCTCAGTCTTATAAAGACTTCCTCAGTCTGAGGTGCTACATTCAGCTCAGTCTCATAAATAGCACCCTCTCAAAGTGGATCAAACAGTTTGCTGATGACAGCCAAAACCAGCTGCTCATATGATCACATGATTAGGCTGATGGTCCTCATTGATCATGTGAGCAACTGGTTTTGGCTGTCATCAGGAAGTCTTTATTTATAAGACTGAGCTGAATGCATCTCAGACTGAGGAAGTCTTTCGGATGAAAGACTTCCTTAGTCTGAGATACTGTATTCAGCTCAGTCTTATAAATAAAGACTTTATGATGACAGCCAAAACCAGTTGCTCACATGATCAAGGAGGACCATCAGCCTAAACATTGCCCATTTGCTACATCCATTCATTATCTTTACCCGTTTCTTCCATTTTGGGTCACGGGGGTCGCCGGTGCACATATCCAACAATCACAAGGACAAGTCTCCAGTCCATCACAGGGACACGTGGACAAGTCACCAGTCCATCACAGGGACACCTGGAAAGGTCTCCAGTCCATCACAGGGACAGCTGGACAAGCCACCAGTACATCACAGGGACACGTGGACAAGTCTCTAGTCCATCACAGGGACACGTGGACAAGTTTCCAGTCCATCACATGGACACCTGCACAAGTCTCCAGTTCATCACAGGGACATATGGACAAGTCTCCAGTCTATCACAGGGACACGTGAACGTCTCCAGTCCATCATAGGACACATGGACAGGTCTCCAGTCCATCACAGGGACACGTGGACAAGTCTCCAGTCCATCACAAGGACATATGGACAAGTCTCCAGTCCATCACAGGGACACGTGGACAAGTCACCAGTCCATCACAGGGACACCTACACAAGTCACCAGTCCATCACAAGGACATATGGACAAGTCTCCAGTCCATCACAGGGACATGTGGACAAGTCTCCAGTCCATCACAAGGACATATGGACAAGTCTCCAGTCCATCACAAGGACATATGGACAAGTCTCCAGTCCATCACAAGGACATATGGACAAGTCTCCAGTCTATCACAGGGACACGTGAACGTCTCCAGTCCATCACAGGACACATGGACAGGTCTCCAGTCCATCACAGGGACACATGGACAAGTCTCCAGTCCATCACAGGGACACGTGGACAAGTCTCCAGTCCATCACAGGGACACATTTACAAGTCACCAGTCCATCACAGGGACACGTGGATAAGTCTCTAGTCCATCACAGGGACACATTTACAAGTTTCCAGTCCATCACAGGGACACGTGGACAAGTCTTCAGTCCATCACAAGGACATATGGACAAGTCTCCAGCCAGTCTATCACAGGGACACGTGAATGTCTCCAGTCCATCACAGGGACACATGGACAGCTCTCCAGTCTATCACAGGGACACATGGAAAAGTCTCCAGTCCATCACAGGGACACCTGGACAGGTCTCCAGTCCATCACAGGGACACATGGACAAGTCTCCAGTCTATCACAGGGACACGTGGACAGCTCTCCAGTCTATCACAGGGACACATGGAAAAGTCTCCAGTCCATCACAGGGACACCTGGACAGGTCTCCAGTCCATCACAGGGATACATGGACAAGTCTCCAGTCTATCACAGGGACACGTGGACAAGTCTCCAGTCCATCACAGGGACACATTTACAAGTCACCAGTCCATCACAGGGACACGTGGATAAGTCTCTAGTCCATCACAGGGACACATTTACAAGTTTCCAGTCCATCACAGGGACACGTGGACAAGTCTCCAGTCCATCACAAGGACATATGGACAAGTCTCCAGCAAGTCTATCACAGGGACACGTGAATGTCTCCAGTCCATCACAGGGACACATGGATAGCTCTCCATTCTATCACAGGGACACATGGAAAAGTCTCCAGTCCATCACAGGGACACCTGGACAGGTCTCTAGTATGTCACAAGGACACGTGGACAAGTCACCAGTCCATCACAGGGACACCTACACAAGTCACCAGTCCATCACAGGGACACCTGGACAGGTCTCCAGTCTATCACAAGGACATATGGACAAGTCTCCAGTCCATCACAAGGACATATGGACAAGTCTCCAGTCCATCACAAGGACATATGGACAAGTCTCCAGTCTATCACAGGGACACGTGAACGTCTCCAGTCCATCACAGGACACATGGACAGGTCTCCAGTCCATCACAGGGACACATGGACAAGTCTCCAGTCCATCACAGGGACACGTGGACAAGTTTCCAGTCCATCACATGGACACCTGCACAAGTCTCCAGTTCATCACAGGGACATATGGACAAGTCTCCAGTCTATCACAGGGACACGTGAACGTCTCCAGTCCATCATAGGACACATGGACAGGTCTCCAGTCCATCACAGGGACACGTGGACAAGTCTCCAGTCCATCACAAGGACATATGGACAAGTCTCCAGTCCATCACAGGGACACGTGGACAAGTCACCAGTCCATCACAGGGACACCTACACAAGTCACCAGTCCATCACAAGGACATATGGACAAGTCTCCAGTCCATCACAGGGACATGTGGACAAGTCTCCAGTCCATCACAAGGACATATGGACAAGTCTCCAGTCCATCACAAGGACATATGGACAAGTCTCCAGTCCATCACAAGGACATATGGACAAGTCTCCAGTCTATCACAGGGACACGTGAACGTCTCCAGTCCATCACAGGACACATGGACAGGTCTCCAGTCCATCACAGGGACACATGGACAAGTCTCCAGTCCATCACAGGGACACGTGGACAAGTCTCCAGTCCATCACAGGGACACATTTACAAGTCACCAGTCCATCACAGGGACACGTGGATAAGTCTCTAGTCCATCACAGGGACACATTTACAAGTTTCCAGTCCATCACAGGGACACGTGGACAAGTCTTCAGTCCATCACAAGGACATATGGACAAGTCTCCAGCCAGTCTATCACAGGGACACGTGAATGTCTCCAGTCCATCACAGGGACACATGGACAGCTCTCCAGTCTATCACAGGGACACATGGAAAAGTCTCCAGTCCATCACAGGGACACCTGGACAGGTCTCCAGTCCATCACAGGGACACATGGACAAGTCTCCAGTCTATCACAGGGACACGTGGACAGCTCTCCAGTCTATCACAGGGACACATGGAAAAGTCTCCAGTCCATCACAGGGACACCTGGACAGGTCTCCAGTCCATCACAGGGATACATGGACAAGTCTCCAGTCCATCACAGGGACACGTGGACAAGTCTCCAGTCCATCACAGGGACACATTTACAAGTCACCAGTCCATCACAGGGACACGTGGATAAGTCTCTAGTCCATCACAGGGACACATTTACAAGTTTCCAGTCCATCACAGGGACACGTGGACAAGTCTCCAGTCCATCACAAGGACATATGGACAAGTCTCCAGCCAGTCTATCACAGGGACACGTGAATGTCTCCAGTCCATCACAGGGACACATGGATAGCTCTCCATTCTATCACAGGGACACATGGAAAAGTCTCCAGTCCATCACAGGGACACCTGGACAGGTCTCTAGTATGTCACAAGGACACGTGGACAAGTCACCAGTCCATCACAGGGACACCTACACAAGTCACCAGTCCATCACAGGGACACCTGGACAGGTCTCCAGTCTATCACAAGGACATATGGACAAGTCTCCAGTCCATCACAAGGACATATGGACAAGTCTCCAGTCCATCACAAGGACATATGGACAAGTCTCCAGTCTATCACAGGGACACGTGAACGTCTCCAGTCCATCACAGGACACATGGACAGGTCTCCAGTCCATCACAGGGACACATGGACAAGTCTCCAGTCCATCACAGGGACACGTGGACAAGTCTCCAGTCCATCACAGGGACACATTTACAAGTCACCAGTCCATCACAGGGACACGTGGATAAGTCTCTAGTCTATCACAGGGACACATTTACAAGTTTCCAGTCCATCACAGGGACACGTGGACAAGTCTTCAGTCCATCACAAGGACATATGGACAAGTCTCCATCCAGTCTATCACAGGGACACGTGAATGTCTCCAGTCCATCACAGGGACACATGGACAGCTCTCCAGTCTATCACAGGGACACATGGAAAAGTCTCCAGTCCATCACAGGGACACCTGGACAGGTCTCCAGTCCATCACAGGGACACATGGACAAGTCTCCAGTCTATCACAGGGACACGTGGACAGCTCTCCAGTCTATCACAGGGACACATGGAAAAGTCTCCAGTCCATCACAGGGACACCTGGACAGGTCTCCAGTCCATCACAGGGACACATGGACAAGTCTCCAGTCAATCACAGGGACACGTGGACAAGTCTCCAATCCATCACAGGGACACATTTACAAGTCACCAGTCCATCACAGGGACACGTGGATAAGTCTCTAGTCCATCACAGGGACACATTTACAAGTTTCCAGTCCATCACAGGGACACGTGGACAAGTCTCCAGTCCATCACAAGGACATATGGACAAGTCTCCAGCCAGTCTATCACAGGGACACGTGAATGTCTCCAGTCCATCACAGGGACACATGGACAGCTCTCCATTCTATCACAGGGACACATGGAAAAGTCTCCAGTCCATCACAGGGACACCTGGACAGGTCTCCAGTATGTCACAAGGACACGTGGACAAGTCACCAGTCCATCACAGGGACACCTACACAAGTCACCAGTCCATCACAGGGACACCTGGACAGGTCTCCAGTCCATCACAGGGACACATGGACAAGTCGCCAGTCCATCACACGGACACCTGGACAAGTCACCAGTCCATCACAGGGACACGTGGACAAGTCTCCAGTCTATCACAGGGACATCTGGACATGTCACCAGTCCATCACAGGGACATCTGGACATGTCACCAGTCCATCACAGGGACACCTGCACAAGTCTCCAATCCATCACAGGGATATCTAAAACCTTTCAGCCTCTTTCCCAATGATTTTAACCCGAGTGAAATGGCTGTAGAGCTTCTGTTCAACCGTTGACAAACCCATGGCATCATCTTCATGGAGCTTGGTGGTGTCACGCTCCATAAAACTTTGTAGGTGCATCTTTGAAACCTCTCCTGCTCGTCTACAATTGAACACAATGACCTGTGCAAGTGTAACTTTTACAAGTTCTGCATAAGTCTGGGGGCTGGCATCATCTTTCAAGGTGCTAAATGCATTTTCTCCTGATTTATTCAGATGCTGATGCAGAAGCTTAAAATCTTCAGTGAATGATAATGTTAATGGCCTTATTGTACTTGGCATGATTTATAGTGCTCCAGCCACTATTAGACACCATCTCTGACCATTCCTCGGTCCGAGGTGCTGCATTCAGCTCAGTCTCATAAATAGCACCCTCTCACAATGGATCAACCAGTTTGCTGATGACAGCCAAAACCAACTGCTCACATGATCAAGAAGGACCTGCAAACTGGTTGATCCACTGTGAGAGGGTGCTATTTATGAGACAGAGCTGAATGCAGCATCTCAGACGGAGGAAGTCTTTCGGATGAAAGACGAAACATTTCTATTTTTTTGTTTTGTTTTGGAATGTCCAGAGGACCAGACTTGTTTTTTTAGATACAGTAACACATCTATAAGTTTTGTTTCCGTTTTTGTCTCATTTCAGTTATTCCCCGGTTTCTCACAAAGTCTCTTATATTTTGAACTGTTCTTTGATCCAACACAGGGCTCTCAACCATCTTACAGTGGCTGCATTCATTCTTACTGGCCAGTTTTCCTTTACTTATGTGCCTTCTGAAATGACGCATTACAGCAGCCACTTCAGCATTCGACCAACTTCTCTTTGTTACTCTTCTTGGTCCTGGGCTTGAGTTTTTCGCTAGAAAACAAGGAGGAAACAAAAAAATGTATATTTAGTAGTTGGGCAACTCAAAATTCATCAGAACTTTAGACAAAGAATTTATCAGATTACAGGCTGAGGGAAAATCATAAAAATCAACATTAACATTTTATTTTGTTACATGTTTTACCCATGATACATAAATACATTGGACCAAATGGTGTCAATGTGACGGACTAAAAATCTTAGAGTTTAAAAGGAAAATACAAAGAAATTAGTAACAACTAAAGACTTTTCATCCATGTTTTCTTTCTGCTTCTACCTTCTTCAAGGTTCACCACAGTATGCATGAAGTCAACATTAGTTCTAAAACGGCTGTTATTTTAGAACTAATGTTAACTTCATGTATCAGTGCCTATCGTAGATGATTCGTTTATGCAGCTAAACTAAATTGTTGGTCCAACAGATCTCACTTGTAAATGAGTCTTCGAGGCTCAATGTGACTTATCTGTTCAAATAAAGATTGAATGAAGGAAAAAAACTCACGTGCAGTTTAAACGCACTCCCCTCCAACCTGAGGGTCATCAGTGTCTTTATTTACCTGGCTCATGAGAGATGTTTTGGTCATATGTATGAAGATATAACAGGGAGCACCCCGATGCATGCTCAATAATCCAGGTATAAAAATCTAAAAAAGCTAAGTCTGGTCCTCTGGACATTCAAAAAACAAAACAAAGGAAAAAAACGGTCTTTTGCTTTTTTTTCTTTCTTTTTTTTGAATGTCCAGAGGACCAGACTTAGCTTTTTTTTTTTTAGATATAACGGGGAGGTTTAAGCTTGGGATGTGTCTAATTGATAAAGCCGTCCGTGTGGGAAGCAAAACAACCTTAACTACAGAAAAGGAGTACAGTTGCTTGGTTGTCATTCATTTTTAATTTTAATGGGTGACTGAAAATCTACACCAGCATGTGCTAAGGCCAAAATAATGGTTTGAAAGTAGAATAAAAACAGTTTCAAGCTGCTAAATTTGATGTATTATTTATAAATTATGCTTAAATAAAGAAAATCTTTATACAAACTGATGAGTTGCTTTGTGTTCCATTGTGGGAATGTTGTCTGAAAACACAAAAAGGTGTTCCAGTTGCAAGCTTAAAACCAGTAGGACTTGACCAGGCTAACTGCTATTAGCAAGACAAGCTGATAACGATGATGTCTCTGCACTCCAACATGAAGTAATGATGGGCGGAGTGCATGTGACTGCAAACTTATAAAAGCTGACAAAGCTGACAGAAGCTGAGTTTGCAACTGATCAAAACGTCATCAGTGCTAAAGCGATCGCAACTCTTCATGCACAAGTCAACCATGTTGGATTTTGAGGTCGGAGCGGTTCAGGAGTCACAGACTTTCCAAGTTAGACTCAGGGATTTTTACAACTTGGAACTCGGAAACTCAAAACTTCCAAGTTCAAATGGAATGGAGCTTTATCAATCTGTAAATATAGATAAGGCACTTTTGCAATTAATGTCCGGCACAAACTGAATTACTGAAAAGAAAACCAAAGACAAATAATTACCTTAAAGCTGCTATATGTAGTTTCTGGAGAACGCAGGACTTAGAAAAAAAATTTGAACAGGGAAACCATTCTGGTCCCTCCCCCTTGCTCTCGGCTGTTCTGCAACTCCGCCTCCATAGCTCTGCCTCCACTGCATGTCCTGTCTCGTGAACGCACCTGTGATACTGTAACCGCTGCGATGTTCTGTGTTTATATGTTAATAAAACGTTCTAAAACATAAAATAAAAACATGGAGCGCTGGTCCAGAACACCAGGAAATCTGCAGAGCCTCGCGCAGCCACGTTGAACCCGAGTTTAATTCGCTCGTGACAAATTCATTCATTTCCTCATTGTTTCAGTCATGGAGTCAGCGGAGGAGGAAGCGATCACTTGACTTTTGGCAAAAAACAAAAGAAAAGTCCAGATCAGGGATGAAGAAGGGGAATTTAATACATTTGTGTCACATACAAAACAGTTTTGCATCGCTTTGCAATCCTTTGAACGAGAACGTGCGCGGCCGCTGGGGCTGGGACAGGCGGGGGCGTGGGGTGAGAAGTGAGAAGCTCTGTTTTTATTGGCTGGTTAAAAACTCTGTTTTTATTGGCTGGTTAACGGCGGGTCACTGTGGGTTTTAGAAATGCTTTTAGTACCACCTGGAGAAGCCAGAGGACTATAGTTTCTATCAGAGATTACCTGTCTAACATCAGTCTATCAGTAAATAGTGACAGAGTGAAGAAATATGTTAAAAATATATTTTTTAGAAAAGTTACATATAGCACCTTTAAAGGTCCACTGACATGATGTTTGAACTATACATAAAATTGCTCTCAACATATATATGTTGTATCATTCAACTATGTTCGTTTGTACAAGCAAAATGATAAATCAATTTAAGATTGATTTTAAAGTGATTTTAAGCTTTGCACTGTGTTTATTCACGGGAAATCCGATTACAAGCGAATGCAACATCTGTGACGTAGTATTAGGCAGAGGGCGCTGTGTCTGTCTGCAGATCGCCTTTTTTTTAACTTGAAAAATGCTGTTACGTTGTGTCGCATTTGGGTGTTCTAATATCATCAGTGAACAAGTCAGCCTTTTCACTTTCCCAAAAGATGAAATACTTCGTCAAGAATGGACAAAATAAAGCTGCACCACTCGGACCCCCCCTCGCTCCACCTGAACGGTAAGTCTCATATGGCTGCAGACCTAAATTAGATCCTGCTGTTTCTTGTTCCATCACCCAACTATTTTCAGCTTCCCAAACTGAAGACAAATAGCTCAAATCTTCACTTAGATTGCAAAATTGATCGGGTTTTAAATTGTCCGCCATTAATATGTAAAAGGGGCGTTCAAGAGACGTACCTAATACCAGAGCCCTCTGCCTAATACTACAGTACGTCACAGATGTTGCATTCGTGTGTAATCGGATTTCCCCTGAATAAACGGCGCGAAGTTTAAAATCACTTTTAAATCAAAATTAAATTGATTTATCATTTTGCTTGTACAAACGAACATAGTTGAATGATACAAGATATGTAGAGCAATTTTATGCAATAGTTCAAACATCATGTAAGTGGACCTTTAAAGTATACATCTTCAAAGCTACTGGGCATGCTCAGCAGACTCGGTACCAGACATCCCTGCAAAACAAGAACGAGGAAATGTTGAACTTGGACATGTCAAGAGACGTCGGCATCTCCCCCTCTATATCTCCTGTACCTGTGATCACCTGGTACCACCTTCATCTGATCTTTAGTTTGCACCGCTCCTCCCACAAACAGAGATAATATACATGTTTGTAGTAGGGAGTAAACACATTCCATCAAGAAGAGTACACGTTTCTTCTTTTGGTCCACCTGTAGCGGTGGAAACTTGAAGTGTTGAAACCATTTATATCAGTCCGACTCCCTTTTCTCCCCATCTGCGTTTCTTTGGATGACTATACCCTGATGAAGAACATCTATGCGTTGGCAGTTTCAGTCTATTTAGGAGCCGATGAATGAGCTGCCTCTGAAGTTTCCCACACAAATATTCATCGCAATACAGTAATCAGGTATTCATTTAGTCAACCAGGAATAAATGAGCAATAGATGAAAATGTATCACAGATAGCGAGAGTTTTTTTTTTTTTAAAGGTACTTTTTTTTGGCAAAGGGTCTATCATTCTTGCAGTTTTCTTTAAATGAAGCATTTTTTCCCCCCAACATATAAGTAAAACGCACTGCTGCTCACACTTCATCAAGAAAACTAATCTCTATCTCAGGTATCATGAAGAACAGGATCCCCACACCGGAAATATATAAATAAATATATCTATTTGCTTGAACGGAAGCAGCACAGCATCCCCTGGTCCACTTTGTCATTTATCACTGTAACAATCTTGCAGATTAGCCTTATCTCAGCGGAGAGTTTGAGAGTTTCTCATGACACACGACAGGTTTAGGTATTGCAAAATGTCAAAGCTTTTGGGGAGGAGGTTTGTATTAAAAAGCTCAGTAACAAAAAGGAACACCACTTTCTTTCCAACACCGCGGCTGTGTAATTAACAGACCTCAAGGAAAGTTTATAAGGCCACACAGTGCACATGGAGGAAACGTCATCCGAATGATACAAATAATATGCAGGTGTGGATGTGTTTCTCCCCGATGCTGGGACAGGAAGCTGAGGAGCTTAAATGTTGACTGCACTTTCATGAAAATGTTCAACAGCTGTTTTATTGAATCTGTCCTCACTTTTTCGTTTCTCTGTTGGTTTGGGTTGTTGAACTTGAAAAACCGTAATCGTTCACAGTGTGTTATCAAAGAATGCGGGAAAATAATAGGGATTCAAATGAACGACATCATGGATCTACAGTATTTAAGTCCAGATCTACGGTATATCCAAAGCTAAAAATCCTCATCCTCACACGCTCAGTTCAATCTTCTGACTTCAGGCAGAAGATATGGCCTATAGGTGTAGAACAAACAGATTAAAAAACTCCTTCATCCCCTCAGTTATTGGATTTTTAAACAAAAACTAGGTTTAAAGATTATCTCCTTTTCTATGTATTCTTATCTTGAATCTTACTTAATGTTTTTAAGGATGAACTGTTTGCTCTTATTAAGTTGTACCTTCTGAAATGTTTCATGTACAGGTGGTCCCCGACTTACGACGGCCTCGACTTACAATGTTCCGGACTTACGAACAGACTTACGAACAGTACAGTTGTACAGTAAATACAGCACTGGTATGTGTTTTTAGATGAAAGTGTGTTAGCTAACCATTTGTAAAGAAAGTTCTGTGCATGTTTATGAACCAGTATGTACACTTGTTCAGTCTCATGTTGAAAAACGGGTGTGCGGCGCAGCGTTAGCATACATTTTCCGACTTACGACCAAAAATCCGGACTTACGAACGACACGTGTTATGCGTTCCGACTTACGAGTTTTCGTGTTACGAACGGTGCGCAGGAACGGAACTCGTGCGTAAGTCGGGGACCACCTGCAATTTAATCTGTAATGGAGGTCATTTTTATTCTTTTATCCTGTTTTATATTATAGTTTGTATGAACGTGTTGGCCATCTCACTACCATTACCTGCTGTAAATGAATTGCCCCTCTGGGACCTAATAAAGAAGTCGAGATCTGAAAATGAAGCTACGGATTGTACTTCTTTTCTTTTTGCTCCCTCAGTTAAGCTTTTTACTCCTTTTTGTGTGCATCTGCCTAGTTGTGGTTCTCCCCCTTGAAGCCATCCTTATCACCATGTATCTAAAATCTTTCACTTCTTCACACTCTTTCTTTCATATTTCCCTCATATTTTCTCTTCCCAGCCTGGACTACCCCGGCAAATGTACGATTGCCATCATGCGCCTCCCTCCCGTTACTCCACGAGCGCCTCCCCTGTCCCACTGACACCAAACTCTGCTCCCATCCCCCGAAAACCACTTCAAACGAGCAGCGCCATCAAAGACCACAGTCAGTCAGCCAGGCAGTCCGCCAGGCAGCCAGTCAGGCAGCCATTCAGCCAGCCTTCTGCTTTGACTTAAAATTACTGTCGTCCCAGTCACAAGGCTGCTTCCCTCTTCTGATGCACATCAAAGATCCTCTTAAAATCCCCAAGTTTGACTTTTAAAAGTTTTTCTTGTTGAGCCTTTTCTTCATTTCGCCTGCCGAGGTTTTACACTTGCTTTCTTTCTCTCTTTCTTCTTGTCACCACTTTTTTTCTCCCCCACTCTAACATGGGCGAGGTCGGTAATGACATGCACACACTGTTGCAGCTCTGCTGTCTTTGCATCTTTCTTCACGACTTTAAAGCTGCAGTATGTAGCTTTTTTTATGAACATATTTCTTCACTCTGTCACTACCTCCTGACAGACTGATGTTAGCCAGGTAATCTCTGAAAAAAAAAAAAAAATATTGTCCCCTTGCTTCTCCAGGTGGTAAATAAGCATTTCTAAAAAGAAAAGGTGACCCGCCATTTTCCAGCCAATAAAAACAGAGTTTGTAACCAGCCAATAAAAACAGAGCTTGAATTTGAATCAGCCAATAAAAACAGAGCTTGAATTTGAATCAGCCAATAAAAACAGAGCTTGAATTTGAAATTTAACAGACCACAAGGGGGCAGAGCCATATGGCGATCAGAATGCTTTGCCTGTTGAAAATATTTCTAGGTGCTGGAGTTCTACAGAAACTGCATACTGTACCTTTAACTAGTTGTATTTCCTTCATGGATTTGGGCCTTCACATGATGACACACTCAAGCACATGAAGCTGAAGCTGCGATACAGACGTGTGTAAATACTATGCACTCAGTTCGACTGCTAAATAAGAGCTTCGCGACCACAAACACTTCTTTGAACATGTGTGTTCATTCTTTTTTCTTGTCGTTGCCTGCATAAGTTTATGGGTCCATTCAAGGACAGAGAAAGTGACAAGAGAGAGCGAAGAGGCGAGCAGGCTGGGTGGGATGGCATTTGAGGAACGTTTGAAAGGAGCATGAAGATAATAAAAGCAAAGTGACACATCTTTTCTATGTTTCAGACATTTCAAGGTCATTAGTCCCAAAATGTTTTGGTGGATCTTCATGTTGGGGACTGTGATGTAAGTGTGGGCCAGAGGATGGCGCCACATCTGTAAGTTAACCAGGCAGCAACACTGAGAGTGTGGTTTAAAAAGCTAAGTGTGTCCTGAGAAAGCAAAGTATTTGATCACGTTGTTACATCTCATCTCTTTCTTTTGTTGTTCTTTTTTTAGTGGTTAAATGTTGGGCTGGATGCCAGGGTCA
>JBBPBX010018784.1:0-16631 GCA_038048925.1 Garcialebias charrua
TATATATATACAGTATATATGTATATACAGTATACAGTATATATATACAGGTAGTCCTCGGGTTACGACGGCCTCGAGTTACGACGTTACGTGGTTATGGCGCATCTCCCATTTAAAAAAAATAAAAAATATGTATATATTGAAAAGTTGAGTTACGCAGTTTCCGATTTTACGTCGTTAACGTAGCGGCGGAGGTTTACTGCACTGTACTCTCTAAAAAAGCTAAGTCTGGTCCTCTGGAAATTCAAAAAACAAAACAAAACTGTACTGTGAACGCGGTTTTACGTCGTAAACGAATAGAGAATACGGCTGATGCACTGACAAATACAGTGTCACCAGCATCGCAGTAGGCCATAACTCTTTTTTCACTTCATTATGGCTCCAAAAAATGTATGTGTTTTTTGATAATTATGTAGGGTACTGTGTTAGGATAGGCTAAGTGCTTAGTAATACAGTACTGTACATGTATATGGTGCACTATGTACATATATTTAAACTTGCATCGAAAATCAGTTTACAACGTCACGTAGGAACAGATCTAAGTTGTAAGTCAAGGACTACCTGTGTGTATAGATAGATAGATAGATAGATAGATAGATAGATAGATAGATATAGATAGATAGATAGATAGATAGATAGATAGATAGATAGATAGATAGATAGATAGATAGATAGATAGATAGATAGATAGATAGATAGATAGATAGATAGATAGATAGATAGATAGAGTCAGAGATAGAGTTAGATAGAGAGTCAGAGTCAGAGAGTCTTTATTGTCATTTGCACCGCATGTGGTACATGTGATGAAAACGAGATTATGTACACGGGGTCCCAGTTACATCCAACAACAAATGCAAGAGAAAAACAGTAATAACATCTAGAATTAACTAAGAAAAACATCAACTAGTAATGCACTAAGCCCTAATATAGTGGAAAAAACATCATTATAAACAGCAGCACAAATAACAGTTGAATGAAAGAATAATGTCATTTTTGAGTGAAACTAGCATTTTTGCTGCCTACATGACAAGCAGGTTTTTTTTCTGAAAGTGAAGCTTTTTGATTCACAGTTTATGCGTGGAGGTTTGTGGAAACACAGTATCAGTGTGAAATAGCACATGCACACTACCAACAGCTGCAGGTAGGCTACGGTAATAGTTTTTTTGCTCTTGTGTGAGTACAGTAGATGAACAACAGCAACATTGATGGATAGCAGGGTGCTCTTTGTGCTACTCATCTTATTTTAATGTGTAGGAGCAACCCAACCTCATCCTTGGCCCAAACAAACTTTTGTGTTTTCACGACTTCGGATGTAGAATGTTTCCACGCTTGAAGACTGAAGGGTCTGTGTGCACTGTGCACTGTTGAAATACAAAAAAATCACAGCACCAGCTAGTCCCTTCGCATTGAAACCACAGCAAAATAAATAAAAAGCCAAGCAAGCATTACCCATGTACTGTACTTGTGTAACTTCTGTGGAATAAATATTAGACAAACTTGAACGTTTTCAGAGTGTATTCACCAGTAAACAGTGCATAAGTCACACAGTTATTATTTAAAAGATCTTAACTGATCGAAAGAGAGAAAATGTCAAAATCTTCATTATGATAATTGATGACAGCATGAAAAGCTTTTTCACAGTGCAATGATTTTATGTTAAAGACACCCAACTGTTTGAGTGAATTCTAGAACACACTAGCTGAATGAGGTCAGAGGTCACAGTTGTGCGTAGCCTCAAGTCTCAAAGGAACCACCGTGGACCGACTCAACATGCACATTCCCATAGAGATGAGCCTTACGTTATATGCAGAGTTCTGCTACATCTGCTGGTTGTTATAGCAACAGACAAGATGGCACATTGTTGCATTTGCTGTTTTTAACTACTCCTTCTGACATTAGTGCCGGGCTGTTTGCTACTCATGCAACATTTCAGTGGGAGTAGCTGAGGGCACTGTTTGTGTTTGTGACCTAACACTCAGCTCAGAAGAGTCAAGATGCGATATGGGGCTGCTTACTGCTAAATCTGAAAGTTATGCACCATAACTCATGTTCCCTGAAGGAAGGGAACAAGGTGCAACATACTTGCTATGGGAATTGCGCCCCCGCACGATTACCTGAAGGAATACACTCACGCCTTTACGGCTAGGGGTGTCTCTGACTTAAGCGGCATGCACCCCTCCATCTTCCTCTGAAAAGTGCACTTCACCAAGCTTTCAGCATTGAAAAGGGCCAGTTATGTTGCACCTCGTTCCCTTCCTTCAGGGATGTTATGGTGCATAACTTTCAGTTCCCTTTCAGTCATGTTCTCTCGGTGCAACATACTTGCTATGGGAACGTAATCCATTCACGCCCTTGAAATGCTCAGTAAAATGCATGCTAGAGTGAACGTCTGCCTCTGATCAGTAGGCATCCCAAGGCTACTTTCTACTGAATGTTAGAAAGAACAGCCTGAGTGACGTCACCTGCAGTAACATCCAAACTGTAATGCCTTGCAAAAGTATTCAAGGAGCTCCAATTCGCAGCAGCGCAGATGTCTGCAACTGGTACACCCTTGAACAATGACCAGGAAGTGGCAAGGCCCCTAGTGGAGTGAGCATGCACTCCAGAGGGTGCCTGCTGACCTTTGCTACTGTAGGCCCTCTTAATGGCCTCAGTCACCCAGTGTGAGAGGCGTTGTTTTGATAGGGCTCTCCCGGTAGCAGGTGCTGTAAAGCAGACAAACAGTTGATTTGTTCTTCTCCATTCGGCTTTTCTCTGCATGTAGGTGAGTAAAGCTCTCACTGGGCAGAGAGCCTGTAGCCTTTCCTTATCCTGGTTCAGGACAGAGGCAGGTGGAAAAGAGGAGAGATCAAAGTCTAGACTCCTATATTTCAGGGTCCAGACCTTGGGGGTGTATGCGAGATTAGGCCTCAGTGTGACCTTTGACCCATCTGGAGCGAATCTGGTACACAATGGATGTACAGATAATGCGTGGAGGTCACCCATGCGTTTTGTCGAGCAAAGTGCCAGGAGTAAGGCCATTTTATAAGATAGTAGATCTATCGTAGTCTCACTCAATGGCTCGAATGGGGGGGCTCGAATGGGGGGTCGCATAGAGCCCCCAAGACCAAACCGAGGTCCCAGACAGGAGTCAGGATCCTGCTGGGTGGTTTAGACCGAAGAATACCCTTCATAAATCTTATTATTATTGGGTGTGCTCCAGGTGTCCTGTTTCCCCAGCCTTCATGACAAGCAGAAATAGCTGAAAGGAAGACTTTAATAGTTGAATGAGAACGACCCTTCTCCAAGAGATCCTGAAGGAAGGTCAGGATCTGGACCAGGTTGCATGCATAAGAAACAATATTTCTTTCTGAGCACCAGGCCTCGAAAATACGCCATTTCTGAGCATATAAAGATTGTGTTGACCATGCACGAGCATTCTGTATGGTTAATACCACGTTTTCCGGCAGGCCTGCCGTCATCAGCCTGTTTCTTTCAGCCGACAAGCTGAGACTTTTGGCAGTTTTTGACCTGGGTGGCCGCAGCGCCTCCTCTGGTGACCCAGAGGCCAACAGCCCCTGGGGGTCCACCAGGTTTGGGAGGAGGCAGCTTGTCCCTGAATTGTCCTGCTCAGGGATAATTGAGGACGGGTACAACCTGTCAACTCCATTAGACAGGTTTGGAGGAGAATTATTATTATCTTTCTCCAAATTATGGAGCTGCAGGCCACGTAGGTGAGCAGACCTCCTTACTCCAGTCCTTTTTGTGGGGTGACCTAGACCATTGGCCCTTGGCTTCAATGAAGCTCTGGAGCCAAGAAAACTGACCGGATCCCAAATTAATTTAAAGACAGCTTTGGATCAGCACATAGAGGGAGGTCACATGCTGCCTGACTGCTACATGGGCTTTGTGTGTCTCTTGTTAATAACAAAGGAGCATCCGCCACACGAGAGCGTGGAAGGGTTCCTTTCAGCCTTGGTGATAAAGAGTGCAGTTCCCTTTGAACAACAGGAAGAGGAATCTGATTACACTCAGACTTGTTTTTGTCCACAGCCAGCTGAACACAGCTTCTGTGAAGGTGTGAAGTTCTAAGCTGTGTGAATGCGTCTGAAGCAGCCCCCCAGTCGAGAGACGTTGTTGACTTGGCTCCTTGAGCTGTGGACACATCACGTGCCCGTCTGTTTGGTGTATTGGCTGTCTCGCCTTTGACAATGGGACGAGAGCCTAAACACGTGGCCCTCGTCACCTTTCTCTGTAAGGGGCAAGGAGGGTGTTTACAGACGCCACTGTGTCTGCTCACCGTAGATGAAACAGAAGCAGTCTGCCGGGGCTTATTAAATATTCTAATACCCCGTGGGCCGTGAGGGAGGGGGGAAGAAAAAAACCCTCCCTTTATGACGGCATGCAGGTCAGAGGGACCTGCTTTTCTGGGAGAAGTTGTGTTGATTTTTTTTTTTGAGTCAGTAAAACAGAGAATTGCTGTTTCATGATTTTATTTGTGCTTACGTGACATGACGTATATGATTTTAAGTCACTCACAGCAGAGAGGGCATGATTGGTGCATGCTGAAAATAAACCAGCTTTTTGTACTGTGTTACAAACAAAGTCTGGGTTTAGGCGGATCATTCCCGTTACCGCGTGGGCGGGTGACCGTGTAACATAAAAACATGAGCTTGGTTCATCAGGCCCGTTTCTGTCCGTCGTCGCAATTCGCCGAAGAGGCCCTGTGTTTGGACATTTGGCGAGGGACAAACCTGTTCTTGCTCCAAGCGTGCTCGGTACGAGGAGGGCCCGAATGGGGTCTCTGCCTGGGCTCTTCCTCGTAGGCTAGCCGCTTTTGCGGTGGGGCACGCGTCGTCGAGTGGTGCCTGGACTGGGTAGGTCTTCCCCCCGCATTTTCTCTTGGGGGGGCGAAGCTTCTACGGGGGATGCCCACCCGGAAAGCCTCCGCCTGTTTGCGTCTTTGGTCCAGTTTCGTCTGAATCCGTTCCAAAGCTTTACCAAACAGCCCTTCCGGCTGTATCGAGTGATGGAGAAAAGGCACCTTTTGTTCCTCGGGTAAGTCCGTCAGTGTCATCCAGAGATGGCGGGTCGCAATGACCACTTTCGCCATCCCTCTGCCCTGAGCAACCGCAGCAGTCCCCATCGTTCGGAGCACGAAGTCAGTTGCTCTGCGGGCTTCATCCAGCAATTCGGCAGCCGCCTACTTGTCCATTGCCATGTGAAGCTGCTGCAGCTTTTCTGCCAGGTAGGCTTGCATCAGTACGGATGCGTTCATGGCGCGTGCCGCGAGTCCCTGAGCCCTATAGCATTTCTCGAGGAGAGACGTCGAGGCCCGGCAGGCCCTGCTGGGGAGAGTTGGTTTTGTTCCTGAAGAATTTGGAGCCAGGTGAGACGCCAGAGTGTTCTCGATTTGAGGCACGTTAGCTAAACACACCTCGTCCATCCCGTCCACGTTGAGAAATTGTGAGAGGGGTAGAAGCATAGGGGCTCGTGGGTGAGTCCAGGTGCGTGTCAGTTCCGTGAGGAAGTCTGGGAACACAGGCATCCTCTGCCTCGTGGCAGCCTGCTGCTTCGAATAAAAGTAATTTCCCGCTAGCCTCGTAACCTGTTGGTGAGGAGGGGGTTCAGGCCAAGGCACCTGTAGTGCGTCCGTTGCTCTGTGTCACAGTTCAAACAGAGCAGGGATGGAGAAGTCCGTGTCCGGGAGCGCGGGTAGGGGGGTCTGGGCGAGTGCATCACCCTGATCCTCCAGCTCTACGTCCGCCTCCTCCATTGAAAATTCACCCGAGGCCGAGATGGATAACTCGTCGTCATTCATCATGCCCCGGGTGTTGAATTTGACAGTCAGGTCCTCCATGGTGGCCAGCGCGTCAGGGGTGTCACCCCATTCGACCCGCGTGCTGTCGTGTAGGGCCATGCTCTCCAACTCCAGTGTGGGGGTGAGAGGCTCCGTGGTGTCTGCGTCCGCAGACGTGTCCGAGGTCCCCATGGCTTTGGCGACAAGGTCGACCCGATGCCGCAGCACCGCATCCATCATGATGCTACAGTGTGGGCAAAAATCGGGTGCGTCCAGCGCAGTTTTTGCATGAAGCATTCCCAGGCAGACTGGACAGGCCTCGTGGGTGTCCGTCGCTGTGACATAAAAGCCACAGCCACTTGGGCAGGGGCGTGAGGTGGGGCTCGCCACCGCGGTGGTCTTCCTTGGAAGTTTCGCTTTCCGCTTTCCCTTCTCCGGAGCCATTCTGTCCGAGACAAGGCGAGCGAGTCCTTCCAGAATTTTTCTTCTTCTTTCTTGAGATGTCTCCTCCGTCTTGTTGCTTTCGCTGGCCAGCCCGCTAGCTTGACTTAGGGAGGCAGCCTCCTTTCTTTTCTTTTTTTTGATGGCGTAGTTAGCGCCGTTGCGAAGCAATCTGTAGAGAGAGGAGAGAAAACTTCGGGGTTAGGTGGAAAAATGCTGGACTAGGGTTGCTAGTCCAGCAGTACGCAGGAAATAATTCTCTGTGCGCTCTGTGTAGGGAGCGAGCTCACCTCGAATGAGCGATGGAAGCACCAGAGAAGTCCCGCGAAGAGGTAGTTCAGGTTTAAGCGAGGTGAAGGGCAAAAAAGAGGAAGATGGAGGGGCGCACGCCGCTTAAGTAGCCAGAGGGCGGGGCCTCTGGCGCGGCAGTGACGCCCCTAGCCGTAAAGGCGTGAGTGTATTCCTTCAGGTAATCGCGCGGGGGCGTAATTCCCATAGCAAGTATGTTGCACCGAGAGAACATGACTGAAAGGGAACTGTAATGTTTTCATTTGATTAAACTAAAATAAGTCTTGTTCTAATGCTCAAGATGAAAGAAACTCAAACAGCGTCTTTATTTATCTGTTCTGCTCTGCGGCCTTGACAAACACATTTACTTTTCTGAAACTCTTGAACTGAATGTTAAATCTGAATTCCAAATCTGATTCATTTTAGATGATTTTTGAGTTTTGTAAAATGGTTGTCACACTTCCCTGAGTGGCGCAGAAAACTGTGCACAGACGTTACATCTTCTTTTGAATGGGAGGAGGCAGACAATTTCAGCCTAGCAAGTAGTTTGCTTGGAAGCAAGAGCAGAGTATCCAAGCAACCCAACATTTAATTCAAGAATTCATGACTGTGCTACAGAGAACTTTATTTTGGCTCTCATCTACAAGAAATGTACAAAAGGAAAATACATTGTCATTTGTAAATTTGCGAAAATGTAAATTCTTTAGTTCTGTATTATGCATTAAAATGGCTTTATTGTTCCGTCATTAAACATTGAAAATTAATACGTATGTTTTTACATTTATTTATTTATTTATTTATTTACTTACATACTTATTAATACATAGTTCCCAGACACGCCCCCAGTATTGCGCAAACCGGTTTTCGCACCACATCTGAAGGCAGAAGAAGGCAAGATGGCGAACTAGCAGAGCAAATTATACGGACAAAAACACGAGCTACCACAGCTTTACCAAGGAACAAGAGCAAACTGGCAGTGGTCGGAGTTAAATGAGTTTGAGAAAGAAATCATGGCAGACGAATCAGACAACTTGTCACAAAGTAGTTACTCCGATATCATTAATTATTTAATTATTACAAGGAGCGAGCGCACACCGGCTTCACAGCGCAGAGCTTCACAGCTTTAAATCCAAAAAAGATGTGTAAACTGTCTCAATCAGATCTAACCAGCTAAAAAAAGGTTTAACTAAAATAACACACAGCCAACAAACAGTCCAAGCTGAACACAGACCAGAACCAGCACTTTTGAGTCTTACCGTGTTGGAAGTTAGCATGTTGTTAGCATCTGGAGCGAGGCTCGCAGGAGCGAGGCTCGCAGGAGCGAGGCTCGCAGGAGCGAGGCTCGCAGGAGCTCAGGTCGGACGGCGTGGATCCGTCGCGGCCGCGGGGTCACGTCCCATGGGACCGACGCGTCGCCCGCACGACTTGGCTCCCGTCCTCCTTCTCCAACTGGGACGGTTTCCCCCGCCGGTCCTGGTGGACCGTGAGGCCATTGTCGCGTTAGCGAGATGCTAAGCTAACAGCATGCAAGACGGTTTGCTAAATAATGAAAAAAAAAAAAACCCAGCTCTAACACACAGACAGTTGTACTCTAACATTGTTCTGACATAGTTTCACAAAATGATTTATGTAGAATATTTTGTTTACCGGCCAAAAGGACGACGTCTTCCAGAGCAGATCCAAGCCAGACTCAGAGCGAGGAGGGGCTGCTGTCCAGTTTCTCCGATGAGATAAATCCTTCACGTTACTTTTTTTTTGATTAACTGAAACCTGCGCGTTGCCCAAACGTCTACCCGACTGGAACACCCACTGACACAACACGAAGTAACCATTGCAATTAATTAGAAATTAACACACAAAAAAAACGTGAAAAATGAACATCCATTAAACCGCGCTGTCCCCTGTTCTGACTTTCAAAATGAGGGTCCACCCGGAAGTAAGACGGATGTGATGTCACATGGGAACTATGTATTGGTTTGTTTCTTTGTGTATTAATTTCTTTGTTTTTTATTTTTTATTTTATTTTAAGTTTGAATAAACAATTCTGGTCATCTAACAAATATTCAATTTCGTGTTTTAATACAAAGTTGTACATTTTGGGAAAGGGAAAAAAAACACTTAATTTTGTAAACCAAACAAATAAAAGACTGGAAAATGAAGAAGAACCATCACACGCTTTAATACCCTTTTCCAAAAGATGAAGTGAGAGCCATTTTCTTTGAGGGAGCAGTGTTTACACTTACAGCGATCAATAAACAAAAATAATAATGGAACACAAAGAACGCCCAAATACATCAACTAGTCTACAAACTACAAAAGCTCCAAAAAATTGAAACTATTGATTTTGTGCATTTCAAATGAATGCTCACAGAAATACTTCAAGGAGCATTTCTGTTCTTTACAAGGTGCCTTTCAGTACTATTGGAACAAAAACATTCTCCTTTCTCTGTGCATACAAAAAGATGCTTACGTTACTTAAGAAACGTATTGAATCAAAATAGCTTGATTTTTTTTTTATTAAACAAAACAAAATAATTTATTAAGTAGTAATGAAACAAACTTTCAGAGACAAGTGCATTTAAGTGTGTTTTCTCTTATATTTATGACATTTTAAACCCTTCCCACACTCTTGCAGTGTTAACAATGTTCTAAACTCTAAACGCTCTGAAAGAGAAGACAAACTGATGCCACGGTTATTGCATCAATCAGCGCCCGGGGTGAACTGGCCATTGGGAGCACCCATTTCCTGCTTTGGGAAATATCCCGGCTCAGTTCGGGTCAGCTCGGTTCAGGCTACGGCTCAGTTCAGGTCACGCTTGATTATTTTAAATAAGCAATCTATGCCTCTCACTCTGGTATCTGCCTCACTGAAGCTCCCACAGCAGCAATGGTGAAAGACAGACCCCACCCCTGGCCCCTCAGCGATCACTGAGTGGCCAGGCCACTGGGAAACAATGTGTACAATCTTATGTTAAAAACCTATGGTGAAGTGAGTCCGCGAAAGTCGAACTGCGAAGTATTGTGGGACTACTTAATTCTGTTTAATTTCATGGTTATGAGGTGGTTTGAACCCAGAATGCAGTTTGACACGATGAGTTCAAGCCATAAAATAAACATTATTTTAAAACGAAACCAAATGAGACATTGTAGATGGCACAAAATAAAATGAACTTATAAAATGAAAACACAAAGAACAAAATTAAACAATATTAAACCTAATCATAAATCTATAAATAAGCTAGTTTTACCATGGCAACTGAGCACTTCTTTTTATTTCCACTAAAAGCCATCAGTGAACCGATCAACTAAAAAGGCCTTTAACAAACAAATAAAAAGGCCATTACAAGAGTTTGACATAACCACCTGCGAGTTTGTCAAAACAAAACCTAAATGACTTTCAAACAGTTGGAAACCAACATACTGGTATAGTCTGGATCAGACACTGAGCTTTGAGTTATTCCCATCACTCAAACATGGTGATGACACCACGCCACTGGGGAAATCTTTCAGCCGTGACAGCAACTGGGAAATTGGTTAAGCCAGAGAAAAAGATGAATGGACAAAAAGAAAGAACAATCTAGAAATAAATAAATAAATAAAACTTTTACAGACTGCAGGAACTTGATATTCTTACAAGATTTAAAATTTCAAGACACAAGAACACAAAATATATTTCACAAGTGGCATCAAGAAAACTGTGATTAAATGCCTTGAAGGTCTCTGAACTACTGTGCTCTGGTGAGTTTCCTATGAAATCTGCACAGATTCAAATAATTATGTCAACAACAAAAAACAAATTTTAAATGTTGGGAATCAAAATACAAGGATGTTATAGATGCTTCAGCAAAGTTTAGCATAGAGGATTTAAGTTATTGTGTAAATTGGGTTATTCCTCCCTTTTAAATAATTCAAAATACTCAAGGACAAGTTTTTTTCCCCCTGCTGCCGTGGAGGTTTGTGCAAACTGACAACACCATCAATGCCAGAACTTGACCAAAACAACTTGACCAAAAGAACTTGACCAAAAGAACTTGTCGTCACGTTTCAGTAAGCTGGGCCTCAGTTCTAACTGTGCAGCTGCTTTAAAATAGGTAAATTGGAGTCTATTCAATAAATGTTCAAACCTGTTTTAACCTTTTATTTTTACATGTCCTCTTCCAGTTTTGTTAGATGCTTGCATCAAAAATAATTTCTAAAAGGATAGTAAAATTAGATTATCCTTAAACACAACTTGTATGATTTTTTTCTGCAACAAATTGTTCTTTTACATCCTAAATTACCATGTCCTCATGACAATTACTGTACACGACTGTGTATTAATATCTGACAATAGTCACACAGTCATTTAGTTTAGATAAAATAAGTCTAACTAGAGAAATTGCATTTTCTGTGAAAATACAGTGTGACTGCTTAATGCAGAAAAATTTGCTGAGAAACAGCTAAATTAACTAAAAACCATGCTGAAATATAGCTGAAATGGAAGAACAAGCCTAAATTAGCAGAAAAAATCAGAAAGAACACATAGTTGCTGAAATAGGTTTAAATGAGCACACAATGAGGAAATTAGCTAAAAATATATGGAATTAGCAACAACAAAAAAAGGCTTAAAAGTAGATGAAAGGTAGAAAGAAGTGGCAAGAGCTGAAATTAGCTAAAAAAAAAAAGGTGGAATTAGCTGGAAATATACAACTAGCATGAATAAGCTGAAAGGAGGATAGCAAGCTGAAATTAGCAGAAAAGAAAGTGGCATAAATTAACATGAAAAACTTGAACTTATCCAAATAAACATCTGAAATTAGCTCATATAAATTGTTAAAATGATGCTGAACAGGTAGAAGAAGCTTAAAGAAAGCAGAAAGAACATGTTTGCTGAAAGAAGCAGAAATGAGCACAAAAAAGTGAAAATCATCTTTAAAAAGTCAGAAATTAGCACCAAAAAAAGCAGCTGAAAGGTAGCTAAAAAGAAAGAAAGAAGCGATGGAAGTGGAGAGAGCACATTTTTGCTGAATTAGGCTGAACAATTTTTAAATAATAGCAAAAAATGTGGAATTAGCTGAAAAAGCTAAAATTTGCATAAAACAGCTAAATATGTAGTAGCTGAAATAGCAGAAAAAGCTGAAACTAGCAAAAATAAGCTGAGGTGCATAACAAACTGAAATTAGCAGAAAGAAGTTAGAAGAAGCACACAAGCACACAAGCACAGCACACGGTACTTTTTCCATCTATTTAACAGTTAAAAATGGTGTACCACAAGGCTCAGTTTTAGGACCAACCCTCTTTACAATCTACATAGCTAATGTAGGTCAGAGCATCCCTGATGCATCCTTACATTTCTATGCTGATGATACAGTTGTTTATTGCCGAGCTAAAACAGTAGCTAAGGCTTTCCAGTTACTGCAATCCGCTTTTGACATCATCCAGTCAGATTTGTTCCGTCTCAAACTTGTCCTAAATGCTGATAAAACAAAAGGGATGTTTTTTTCAAGTAGGAAGTCGGTCCCAGCAGATCTTCCTCTGATTTTATCCTCAAATGGTGTCCCTATTGAGTTTGTTGATTCCTATAAATATCTGGGTATCCTGGTCGATTCACATCTCTCTTTTAAACTCCACGTGGAAAACCTAGTGAAGAAACTGAAAGTTAAACTGGGTTTCTTTTTCAGAAACAGATCATGTCTAACACTGAATGTTAGGAAACGCCTTGTATCTGTGACTTTCCTTCCCTCCATTGATTACGGTGACATTCTCTACATGAATGCTCCTACAAGCACCCTGCGGATGTTGGATGTTGTCTATCATGGTGCACTAAGATTCATAACTGGTTGTGATTATCGTACCCACCACTGCACCCTGTATTCACTGGTTAACTGGACATCATTAACCTCACGCAGACTCTTCCACTGGTACATTTTCATCTTTAAATCACTTCTTGGTCTGCTGCCCTCATACATGCCCCTGCGACCCGACTTCGGAACAAGCAGAAGATAATGGATGGATTGATGGATGTATGGATGGAAAGACTCTGAAAGGATCCAAAATGGCTGAAAGTAGCTGAAAACAATTTGAACAAGGAAGCTGAAATAGCTTAATAGGAAGCTTAAAAGCAAGAAAGCTTAATAAGATAAAATATCTTAAATATTATAATAATAATAATAATAATAATAATAACTTTTATTTATAACGCACTTTACAGATCTCAAAGTGCTACAATGAAAAATAAAATCAAGATAAAAATCAACCACAAATGCAACAAAGAAGAGGAACAACCAAGAGGATGGAGCCTCACAGATAATTGCATCAAAAACTTAAAATTCACAAAATATATAATATATAATATAATATAAAATATATAATAAAACCCATTGTTTTGTGAGAAACTATTGTATCTGAAAAGATAATGATGAGTAAAAACTAAATTCAATCTATTCCAAAATTAGTCTAAATATCACTAAAACAACTTTGTTGTACTGCAAGTATTTTCACTAAATCTATCTATGTAAGCTTTAACATTTTATTACCTGACTAAAGAAACATACAGAAGGTGAAAACCTCACATTGTCCTGTCAAAGCTCTAAAGTTGTAAGCATGACCGTTTTTTGAACTCGTGCACAGTGGCGGACTTAGACATTTTGGGGCCCCAGGCAAACCTTTGTAAAGGGGCCCTCCCCCAAGTCAGCCTAAATGTACCATTAGGCCCTGCCCTGAAGGTCAAAGATTTTCATGTTCATAGTCTAATACTGGGAACTAGACAATAAAAACAACTGTTTTTTTTCTCTACTTTAATAAGGTACAACTATCCTTTAAAGTCTTTTTGCAAAACATGTTTTATTATTATCTCGGGGTCTTGTTCACGAATGAGGGAAAACTGGAGCGTGAGATCGATAGGCGGATAGGTGCAGCATCCGCAGTGAAGCGGGTGCTGTACCGGTCTGTCGTGGTGAAGAGAGAGCTGAGTCGAAAGGCAAAGCTCTCAATTTACCGATCGATCTACGTTCCCACCCTCATCTATGGTCATGAGCTTTGGGTTGTGACCGAAAGAACGAGATCTCGGATACAAGCGGCTGAAATGAGTTTTCTCCGCAGGGTGTCTGGACTCTCCCTTAGAGATAGGGTGAGAAGCTCAGTCATCCGGGAGGGACTCGGAGTAGAGCCGCTGCTTCTCCACATCGAGAGGAGCCAGTTGAGGTGGCTCGGGCATCTGGTTAGGATGCCTCCTGGACGCCTCCCTGGTGAGGTGTTCCGGGCATGTCCCACCGGGAGGAGACCCAGAGGAAGACCCAGGACACGCTGGAGGGACTATGTTTCTCGGCTGGCCTGGGAACGCCTTGGGATTCCCCCAGAGGAGCTGCTCCAAGTGGCTGGGGAGAGGGAAGTCTGGGCCTCCCTACTTAGGCTGCTACCCCCGCGACCCGACCCCGGATAAGAGGAAGAAAATGGATGGATGGATGTTTTATTATTGCAATAAAAGGCTCTAAATCAAGTCTTACACCAAAATTCAACAACACTAAATAAACACAAACAAATAGAGAGGGTAGATGTGAGCAATACAGTAGAAATATATTTTCCTAAATTATAAGATTTTCACAACTTTAATTCTTTTAACGTTATATTACATATTCTGTAACAGGGAACAGTTGTTAGATCAATGTGAAAAAGTGAGTGTGTGTAGTTGAGATGTGGTACTTTGAGATGAATTCACACACTGGCTCGATATGAACAGCAAGATGTCCAGGCATGAGACACTTTTTACAGCATTAAGTGATCATGAATTACCTTGATTATTCAGCTGGACTTCTATGAAAGTTGTCTTCTGTCTTGTTTCTGGTCTTTAATGATGCATGTTTAAAGACTGCATCTGAAAAAAACAACAAATGTTAGTGTTGGAGGAAATAAAAGAAAAAATAAGACATTATTACATTTAACACATGTGAAGGCTCTCATTTATCCAAGTTTCCATAATTAAGACTGAAAGTTTTGACTTCTTTTTAAACCTTAAAACTTACACAGACTGTAAGACGTACTGTAAACTAAATGACTCAAATAATGTCACAGATTTTTCCACCTGGATTATTGAGCATGCATCAGGGAATGTCACTTTTCATTTATATCAATTTTTACATTTTAGATAACATTTTAATTTAGCAATCCTAGCCTTTTGATTCTGTTGTTTTAAACTAACAGTGGCATTTCTGTCCAAAGCAAACCAGTCATTATTAAAAAACACATTTTTGCATTACTCTGAAAGCTATAAGTTGTGCTTTATAATGTATTTAATGGAGGGACTATGGACCAAATAACAAAACAATGATAGTCTGATGAAGTTTTAACAGTCAAATATTTTGTAAAATGGTTGAGAAAAAAAATTAATAGATAACTGTGGAATATTTTAGATCTATTCTATTCAATGTAAAGTCCGAATAATTTAAAAATACTGTATACTAAGCAAGCAGGGCAGAGAGCTAAAGTAGGTAAAATATATAATCCCCTCTCTCCTACTTAAGTCAGAAGATTTAGGTCGAATATCTTTTAATATTTTGATACAGAAAGAAAACGTGAAAATAGTGGTTGTCTCAGCTGATTACTGTTAGGATTTCTTTTACCCAACCTACAAAATAATTTCTAAAACTCGTACCTCATCTTGCTGTAAATCCTTTATCTTCATCTTGAGTCACTGCCTCGGCGCCATTAACTTCCTCCTGGATCCTGATGTCCGGCGGCGGTTCCGACACACTTTTAAATGGGCCGCTGCCGCTCGTGACCGTCATTAGCAGTTGATGAAGTTTTAGAATTCGACCCATTAAAAAAGGTTGTCACTTTCGGTAGTGAAGAAACATACGTTATTGTTTTTTGACGCTTTTTACGTTTTTCAGCTCCGCTTTTCTGTCTCCTGTCTCCCGCTTCCTTCTCACTCAAACAGCAGCGAGCATACAGCACTTCCTGGATTAGTGGGTGACGTCATGACGCATGACGGAATAGTCCATTTTAGTAGGGGGGTACAGAACTCAACCGTTTTTTCTGTTGCGTTTTTAAAGATAGTTTTCATCGTAACTATAATTATTTTTATGTTAAACGTACATTAACAAGCAGGAGCAATGTTAGGGATGTAGGTGACGGCTGGGGGCCCTGCTGAATGGCGGCCCCTGCTGATTGGCGGCCCTAGGCTACGGCCTCATTCGCCTGAATGGTAGATCCGCCACTGCTCGAGTCGTGCAAAGTTTGTATTTTATATAGTTGTGGTTTTACCAGAAAGCTGCTTTACTGTTTAAAGTGAGCGATCAAAATAGATATGATTTAATTTATTTACTTGTTTTATTCTTTTTGTGTAGGACAAATTCAACATCACCACAAGCCTTGCACTGGTACTTGTACCACACGTTTCTCACAGAATGCAAATGTATGCAAATGAATTCAGTTGAGATTTCTATGGCAACTAGTATTTGTGTGCTGCAAATCTCCTGCGACTGGTCAAACACCACAGACTGCTGGCAAACTCAACCTTTAACTTACTCTGCAGTTCTTCTTCAGAAGTACTTGTGTTAGTGCTGCTAGCCTTATTTTTCCCAGAGTTATGCAGCATGATCACTGTTGTGTCAGCTGAGTCCGTGAAGTCATCAATAACTGCACACTCCTTTATTTCTTTGCTTTACTCAGTCCCACTCTGAATCTCTTTCCATTGCTCTTTTCTTTATGCACCCTGTTCACAGGAAGACACGTCTCCATGGGTGAGGCCCACTGATCCAGGAATTCCTACACACCCCTCCACCGTGTACCCCTCCTTGCCCCCTGCACTACATCATCATGACTTCCACCAGCCAGCTGTTGGGTTTGGCTGAGATGGGGCTCAAGTGTGAGCAGGAGATTGAGAGGAGATATGAGATCGTTCCCTCTGTGGTCTGCTCCATGTGCTGCCTCTTTGGGATCATCTACTGCTTCTTTGGTAAGAAACAAGCAGATAGAAAGGGCACTCGTACTCCACTTGTGAAAATCTATCACTCGCAAGCAAAAACAGCAGGAAGCATGGAAACAGGGATGATTGGGTGCGTTCCGACAGGAAGTTACAAGTTTTTTTGTTGTTGTTTGTTTTTCCCAGTATCACTTTACAGTAAGGTTCTGTAGATGGCTAATA
>JBBPBX010018785.1:0-45200 GCA_038048925.1 Garcialebias charrua
TTCACCTTCGCGTTCCTCCTTTTATCCTCTCCCGTTCTCTACCTGCTGGCACAAGCCCCTCCCACACCTCCAAAATAAAATCCCAAACTACTTTTACAAACAGTTATTAAAACAAACAGTATTAAAAGTACATTAAACTCCAAAACTACTTTTACAAACAGTTATTAAAACAAACAATATTAAAAGTACATTAAACTCCAAACACAGTATGTTTACATGTTCTATAAAACAAACATTAAACACCATTTACTTATCCATTCATTCACTACTAAATAAAATAAATATGAACTCAAACCAGAGGGTTACACTAAGTATAGAACAAAAGGAAGTCAAATGTTGGCTCCAGGACAGTGGCCCCATGCTGAGAGACTGCTTTGAAAAAACCGACTGGAATGTTTTCAGGGAGGCAGCTGATCATGAAGGTTCAGTGGATCTTGAACTATATGCATCCACCGTACTGGGTTATATTAGCACATGCTCTGAACATGTATCCATAAAAAAATATGTTAAATGTTACCACAACACAAAACCTTGGTTAAATGCAGAAGTTCGCACCCTGCTGGCAGCCAGGAACACTGCCTTCAAGTCTGGGGACTCAGAAGAGCTGAGAAAGACCAGGAAAGAGCTGGTTGCTGGCATTAATGGTACAGTACATCCAGACCAAACGCGTTTTGAACTGTATGAGCATCCAGTTTACATGCAAAGTCAATGGGGGACGCGCCTCCAGGCGCGTCTAGGGGTCGGGCGTCGCGTCACGTGCGTGTTGAGCGTTTTGGAAGTCGTTTTCCGTGCACGTGAGCCCGCGGCAGCCTCCACAGCACGCCTTGAACATGCTGAAGATTTCGCCGTTCAACGCTCTGTCAACCAATCAGGGAGAGTCGGGGAGGAGAGAGAGGGGAGTCAGCTATGTGACGCGGTAACGAGGGGACGGGTGTTGCGCAACTGTGTGACGTATTGTTTGTGAGACACGGAAATAACCCGCAAAGTCGTGTTCAAGTATGGAGGAGAAATAAAAAGGACCTTGCCTGGCGGAGTGCCAATGAGGAAGTCGGGATATCGGGTAAGTTTTGAATTGTGAACTTTTCACGTTTAGCAAGTTAAGCTCTGCTAACTCTCCTCAAGGATGTGTGCTGAGCCCTCTCCTGTTCACTCTGCTCACATATGATTGTGCAGCCACCCATCCAGGCTGTCATATTGTAAAGTTTGCAGATGACACAGCGGTGGTGGGATGCATCACAAACAATGATGAGTCCAGCTACAGGCAGGAGGTGGAACACCTGGAGAGCTGGTGCAAAGAGAATAACCTTCACATGAATGTGAAGAAGACAAAGGAGATGATTGTGGACTTCAGAAGGAACAAACAAACCCACACCCCACTGAACATAGGTGGATCAGTGGTGGAAGTGGTCTCCAGCTACAAGTACTTGGGTGTACACTTGAATGATAATCTCAGCTGGACCAACAACACCACCAGCCTGATCAAGAAAGGTCATCAGAGACTCTACTTCCTCAGACGGCTGAGACGAGCTGGTCTGAGTAGCCCAGTCCTCACCTCCTTCTACAGGTGTGCAGTGGAGAGCATCCTGTGCTCCAGCATCAACGTGTGGCATGGAGGCTGCACAGCTGCAGAAAGAAAAGCTTTACAGAGAGTGGTGAAGGCTGCACAGAAGATGTTGGAGTCAGTCTCCCCACCATCACAGACATTTACACCTCCAGATGCAGGAAGAGCCACCTGCATCATGAAAGACCCCACTCACCCAGCACACTCACTCTTTGCCCCACTCCCCTCAGGACGGAGGTTGAGGAGCATCAAATGTAGAACCACTAGACTGAGGAACAGCTTCTACCCTGAGGCTGTTAGACTCATGAATAAATAAATAATAAGAATAATCACTGCAAAATATCACATCATGCTGATGCTGATCTGTTTTCTTGTTGCTGTGTTCATCTGTGACCATCTGCTCATACAGACTCGTGTTCGTGCTGCTGTTTGTAATGATGTTTTTCTATTAATGGTAATTGGAGCTTATTTATACTGTATAGCACTTTTCAACCCCCTATGAGGGGCCCCAAAGCGCTTTACAATACCAACCATCCACCCATTCATACACACATTCATACGCCGGTAGCGGCAGACTGCCATGCAAGGCGCTTTCCAGTCCTACCGGGAGCAACTCGGGGTTAAGTGTCTTGCCCAAGGACACAACGACACATGGTGTGGGGAACCAGGATTTGAACCGCCAACCTTCCGATCGGGGAACGACTGCCATTACCAGTGGTGGGCACAGACCGCTTGAGAGCGCTAAAGCGCTAATCCGCTTACAGTGGACCTAAATTATTTGTCAGCGTTTTTGTGGTTTGACTAACTTTTATAATTCATAAGCGGATTTGTGCTATTTTTATTTAAAATGCAGTACCGCTAATAACTAATTATCTATCAGTAAAAACGAATTATTTACAGGCTCTTATGCTGGCTCCGTAGCTGCTTGTTTCACCTTTTTCCCCCTTGCTCCCTCACCGTAAAGAGCAGAGAGGAGGGAGGGTTGGAGGGGGAGCAGAGGGAGAACAGACTCGGATCTACCATGTAGGCAAATGATGCAGTTGCTTGGGGCCCCAAATCAGCAAGAGCTCCGGCACCGCCCCGCCCCGGCCAGTCACCTACATCACTAACATTGCTGCTGCTTGTTAATGTACATTTAACATAAAAATAATTATAGCTACGATGAAAACGAATCATTAAAAACGCAATACAAAAACCGGTCGATTTCTGTATCCCCCTACTAAAAATGTTCGCGCCCCGGCCACTACCCACGTGTCTATGAGTGCACACCTATTTCTCCAGCTCCCCGGGCGCTTTCGGGCTGCTCACTGCACCACCTGGTAGGTGGTTGGGTTAAATGCAGAGACGAATTTCGTCTGTGTATGGGAAACATACGCAGATGACAGGAAAAGACATTATTATTATTATTATTAAAAATGGACTATTCCATCTTGACATCTTCCGGGTCAGAGGTGAACTCGGGTGCTATTGTTATGGCTAGCTGTTTGCGCTCGGTCTATTCATAAACCCGCAGAGAACCCCGCTGTTTCAAGCCAAATTAATGCGGCCGGAGGATTGTATTGTGTGTTCTGTGTCCACCACGCGACGGTGAGTCGTTAGTTTTATTTATTTGGGTTCATTTTATGTAGAAATGCGGTGGCGACACGCCCGTGTATTTGAGATTTAAAAGTGGTCTTTAGGGATTAAAAGATCATTCTCATTTTGTTAATTTTGTGGCCGAATAGAATATATGTACGTAAAGTATTAAATAAATCCTTTGATTTTTGTAATTTCATCCTTTTAGGATCATTTTAGTTACTTTTCATTAAATCTGTTGACTGCCTATAGAATTTTGGAATTGGTTTAATTTATTTTTCGGTTGCGCAACAAAAAAGAAATTACTATTTGTTTTTTGAAACAATATTGAAGTAAATTAAGCTTAATTGACTCTTATATGAATTAAACTTGGATACAACTTGGAAGTGCACTTTAAAACTTGATCTCTAACTTTAATTTTACCTGTACTGTTGATGTGGTCTTTGAATTGAAGTTATAATAATAATAATGTAATAAACTTTATTTGTATAGCACCTTCCTGCAATGCCTTGCATTGACCAAGGTGCTTAACAGATATAGGATAATCTAAAAAAATAAATACAAAGTATGTGCATGTGTAATGAAGAATATAATTTGTACGTGCAGCTGTTAATACATGTAAAGTTTTTTTTTAAATGTTTGTTGCTCTTTTTGCCAACTGTGATGTTTCTTCTGTCCAGGACTGTAAATATCCAGGTGGGTCAGGAGGAGTTAATGGGAAGCTGCTGCTGTGACGTAAGAGGTAGGATAAAGGTGTATAACAGTTCATGCACCGCTAGTTGGCAGTCTAGTGCAAATATTGCATAACTTGTTGGCTAGCAATTGTTGAATTTAATTAGCGGTTTAGAATTAGCTTCCCCTAATTTTCATAAGACATTAGTGCTTTTGAAATTGCGGACCTAAATAAATTAATTAGTGCTTTAGAAATAGCGGAACTAATTTTTGGATTAGCGCTGCCCAGCACTGGCTATTACCACTATGCCACGGCCGCCCACATTACATTAGGGCTTAGTGTATTTCTAGTTAATGTTTTTCTTAGTCATATCCTAGATGTTATTACTGTTTTTCTCTTACATTTTGTTGTTGGATGTAACTGGGACCCTGTGTACATAATCTTGTTTCATCACATGTACCACATGCGGTGCAAATGACAATAAAGATTCTCTGACTCTCCGACTCTGTATAGAATACATATGAGGTGTTGTATAGAACTAAATTGTTTTTTCTCATACACAAAACTTTGTATTTTTATTCTTACTTGGACTGAAGCTCAGCACTTACCCTAAACCTATACCTGTACATAACTAACCCAATCAATTCACACCTTGACCCCAAACCCAGAAAAGGTCACTGACTGTATTACGACCAATTCTGGGCGTTTTGGTCCTGACACAGAAAGTGTGTACACAGACCAGGTCCTAGAAAGTAAAGCACACACAAAACACACACCTACTACAGAAATGGCTATTTCTATGAAAATGTGTGAATGTTGGGTTTTTAATTTAATATATATAATAAATTAAAAAAGCTGAAACTAAAGGTTAGATATAAACAGCAATGGTTTAGCTAAACACTGTAAAAGGCAAACTAAGCATAGCAAAGCCTAGCTAAGCAAAGCAAAATAATAGCAAAGTGCAGCAACAAGTGTAGCAGAAGGCCACACAAGCGTAACAAAAGGTCATCTAGCGTGGCATAAGGCTAGCTAAACGCAGCAACGGTCTAGCTAAATGCTGCAAAAGGCCAAACACAGCAAAGCCCATCTAAGTGTGGCAAAGGCTAGTTATGTGCATAAAAGGCTAGTAAAGCACAGGAAAAAGGCTAGCTAAAAGATAAAAGTTACAAAAAAGTTGCTAAAAGCAGTAGCATAAGTTTGCTGAAGCTGATTTCAATGAGCAAAGTTTTATTTGAGAATTAAAGGAGACTCGATACATTTCAAGAGAGAACATTTGGAAAAAAAAATTTAAGATAAATGTTTAAAATCAGAAGTCAAAGCACCCATCTCCTAAACGAGCAGAAGGTTCTGATAAATAATTTGCTAAAATGGCACAAAGTGTGCTGAAGTTATTAGATTGCATAAACGTATACAACATCACCACATGCTGAACGCCGAGTCAGCACTTCCACAAATAAAATTTAAAACTACTGTACAAAACAAACCTTCAAATGCAAAAATCCATTTCACCAAATGTTTTATCATTTTTGAAAATAATATAAAACATTTCTCATTTATGAAACTTCTGGCGTACAGTTTTGGCACGTGCGTGCTCTTGCACGTGCACACTTGCTGGATGCAGGACAGCAGTTTACGCTCCAGAAGACGTAATCACAACGAAGGATTAATGAGTAACACAGAAGAACGCAAACACTGAGCTAATGGAGCCAAGTCATCAATCAAACAGATGAGCCAAAGCAAGACAAACTCCTCCCAAACCATCTTTACTAATCCTCCCATTTCCCAACTAGTCTCACACTTAACAGTTCCTGAATCTGAATAAATGACCATGTGCACGTCTCTGCGGGACACGTGCACATTACAGCCGAGTCTGAAGGAAAACGTGCTAGAAGTCGGTGCAGATAAGCGGCACCGACGCGGGTTTTTCTGTCCCTCTTGGCGTCAGTGAAACGTGCATCATAATGCTAATGATGCTGATGTACAGCTGCCGTTTATCATTTTCAGATAACAGAGAAAGTCACTTCTTCTCGTCCAGTCTGTCGTTTGTATTAAAACCAAGGAGCTGCTGGAAAAGAAGGCCAGATTACAAAGATTGTATCATCTGAGAAGTTTCTGCACCCACGTCCCCGGAGAGGCTTCTCGTTCTGTAAAAGTTTGTTTTCTTCTGCGTGACCAAGATTAGGAGCCGTTTCCTGAAGGAATTCTCTCCAGACAAAACGAACAATGGGCGAGATTTCTGAATTTTCTGTTAGAGACAGAACTTCAGCTGCTTCAATGAAGGGTACAAATCTATGAAAGTGGTGCATAAAAAGTTTTTTTTTTTTACAACGGACAAGGTCACTTAAAACTGCTAAAACTAAAAAAAATGACATAAACTGCTGTAAACATTTAAATTTACCCTTTATTTATACAGGTAGTCTCATTAAGTCACGAGGACACATTTTCAAGAGAGACCTGTTTGGGAGCAGATGGTGGGGGTTAAGGGCAGTGGTGGGCAGCGCTAATCCAAAAATTAGTTCCGCAATTTCTAAAGCACTTATTGATTTATTTAGGTCCGCAATTTCAAAAGCACTTATGTATTACCAATGCTAGCGGACGCTAATGCTAACACGCTAACCGCCATTTTGAAGAGGGCAACTGGCGAAATAATTTTTTTAATCCAGCAGATTTGACCATTTGAACCGGTTAAGCTCAGAAAAACCTTGTGCTATAAAGTCAGATAAGAAATATATTTTTTCTCAGCAAAGAAATAATTGTTTTTACCGTGTTTTCATGGAAAGTCCTTATCTTCTGTGGCCGTCGCGGCCGCCATTTTGAAGAGGGCAGTGGCGAAATACTTTTAAAAATCCAGACGCGTCGCGTAGGCCGCTGAGAAACATCCATAAGTTCACCCTCCATGTTAAAAACTCTTCGTCTGACTCTTCGAAAACAAGCAATAAGGCTGCAGAGTAACACACTGGCTGCTAACTGAGAGCGCTCGCTCTAGTAAAGAGACTGAGGGGACGCTTTTTTGTCACGGACCACATCCGGCGCTGACAGGATATGGTCTGTTAGCAGTCGTCCGGGCCAGTAAATAAGTTTTTTCGTTTTTACTGATAGATAATTAGTTATTAGCGGTACTGCATTTTAAATAAAAATAGCGCAAATCCGCGTATGAATTATAAAAGTTAGTTAATCCGCTGTAAAGCTAACAGATTGTTTAGGTACGCTATAAGCGGATTGGCGCATTAGCGCTCCCTAGCGGCCTAGAGCCCACCTTTGGTTAAGGGTCTTACTCAAGGGCCCAGAATGGAGCAAATGAGGGTGGAAGCAGGTGTGGGTGTTTCACCTTGTCCACCCATATTTTGATGTTTGATGTTGTCGGTCAGTGTTGAACCGGCAACCTTCCGATCACATGCCCACCTTCTCCAAACTCTGCACCACCACTTCCTAACTATTAAATAACTAAATACTGAGGATTAAACAAACTGACATTTGTCGAAGAAGCTAAAAGTGAGTTTTTAACATTAAATGCGCAGAAAAAAAGCTTAAATAGTACAGTACTGTAAATCAAACCTTTTGAGCAAAACTGAAGATAAAAGTAGCAAAACGGATGCTCAAGCTCAAATTGGTCAGCTACATTTATCATAAATGTAGTCAAAATTGAATGGTATCTAAAATATAAAAATGGCTGTAGTGATATAGACCCTCATCTCTGACCTGGATTTACACCTTTTCACATCTCTCTGAAACTTTTAGTGGTACACTTGTCTTGAGGCTCTCAAGGACACGAGTGGACACTATTTTATTTGAATTGATAAAGCGCTCTGGATAGAGGTCGAAACGTCTTCTGTAACAAATAAAGTCCAGTTGATCTTGTATTGAACGCCTTTTTTGATTTTTTTCATGTCCTGGACGACTGAGATTCTTCACCAGCACTATTTTATTACATTTATTTTGAATTAAAAGACAGTAATCAATCAGAAGAGACTTCCTTTTAATTTGTGTTAATTCAGAATTAATTAAAGGAATAACTGTTGTCATTGTTTGATCATGTTTTATGCTGTTAATGATGGTCACTTCTTCATATGATGAATCAAAAAACTATGGCAAAGTTGAATTATATGTCAGAATGATTTGTTCAGATTTGTTTTTAGAAAAAAAGACGCTTAATCAGTAATCTGTATAACTGGCGACAGGTTTCTGTCACTTGTCTAAACACTTTCACTGAATAATCTTCACTTCTTTAACTTTTGATAACTTCTGGCCTGAGCCAAAATCCCTCCCGTTCTCTGGGAAACAACCAATGAGCGGAGTGGATTTAACTGGGTCAACTTTTTTTAAGGCTCCACTTCCTGTCTGAGCCTAGAGTCTGCTGGAGTAAGTCAAACCATGTACTTCTCCAAAGAGCTGATTGAACGTGTCTAAACACCAATGATGCAACAGTTGGGGCTTCATAGCACTGCTGGCTATGAGTCCGCTTTTGAGCTGAAACGCTCCATTTGAATTAATTTTCCTCCAAGAAAGTTTTATTCTGAAAAATCAAACCAGGAAATGCCGTTACTTCGGTTCGAGTTGAGGCAGACGTCTGGAGACGCTAAAAACGGTAAACGGGCTGGCCAGTTGGACCAGGGAGGACTGACCATCTTCACGAGGTAACAAAGTCATCAAATGCTTTGCCAAGTCGTACAGACGTGTGGCTGAGATCGGCCGGAGAGCTGCTTCCTGGTTAAACCCACGTTCATACCACTCCCTCCATCTTTCATCCTCCATCTTCCTCCTAACTTTCTCCTTATATTCTTAAGCCAATAAACTAAGTTTAACGTGCCTACAGAGATAAGTTACATTATCTGTTTATGTTTTCTTTGAAGTGTTTTTACTAAATGTTTTTACTGTTTTTATTTGTGTGTGCACATGGATGGATGTATGCTTTGTACCACTGCAAACCACATTTACCCTTGGGTATAAATAAAGTAACCTGAACCTGAACCTGTTATACTAAGACCAGTCACTTGTGTTCTGTTGTACCTAGAAGTTACAAAGCGTGATTTCATCTGCTGAAGTAAATTTATAGGAAACTGATCGATCACTCAATCCATGTACATACTGTGATGTAAGTTAATGATTTGTTAATTAAATGATTCAGTTCTGCTGTTTCAACATAAATTAACGTTTCATTTGTCTTTTACATCCAATCACCTAGTCACAGATTTATTGAATATTAAACTGAAAAAGTGAGAACCTGTGAATATTGATGATAATTTGTGTCAGTTCCTGCTAAATTTTTCATCTAGTATATAGGTAGACTATATATAGGTATACTAGCTTATCACTAACTTTGCTAAATGTATTTTTATCTTCCATTTTATATCCTTTATGTATTTTATATTTCAATTTGTTGCTGATAATGTTTGCTCTGTATTACACTGTGTTGGTTTGTTAAGTGTACTTGGGTGTCCTGAAAGGCGCTTTTAAATAAAATGATTATTATTATTATTATTATTATTATTATTATTATTATTATTATTATTATTATTATTATTATAAATCAGTAAAACTGATCACCGCCTATATCATTACATGGCTAATGGGCAGCTTAAAGCTAAAACTGGCATAACGGAAACCAATACTGTACTGGGTGAACAGTCACTCAAAGCGGGTGGACCATCACTCAAAGTGGCAGAACTGTTGTTAAGAGCTGTGTTACGAGCTGTAGAAGCAGTGAAAGAACGTCTGTTAAATGCAGCAGAATTGATGCTAGAAGTGGCAGAACAACAGCTAAAAGTAGCAAATCAGCCGCTAAATGTGATGAAATGGTTGAAAAAGTAGCAGAAGGGTTGCTAATAGTGGCAAAACAACAATTAAAATTAGCATTGGCTGCTAAAGTGGCGGAATAACCACTAAAGGTAGCAGATCAGTCGCTAAAAGTGGCAGAACAGTGGCTAAAAGTGGCAGAAAAGTCGCTAAAAGTGGCAGAACAGTGGCTAAAAGTGGCAGAACAGTGGCTAAAAGTGGCAGAACAGTGGCTAAAAGTGGTAGAACAGTGGCTAAAAGTGGTAGAACAGTGGCTAAAAGTGGCAGAACAGTGGCTAAAAGTGGCAGAACAGTCGCTAAAAGTGGCAGAACAGTGGCTAAAAGTGGCAGAACAGTGGCTAAAAGTGGTAGAACAGTGGCTAAAAGTGGCAGAACAGTCGCTAAAAGTGGTAGAACAGTGGCCAAAAGTGGCAGAACAGTGGCTAAAAGTGGTAGAACAGTCGCTAAAAGTGGCAGAACAGTGGCCAAAAGTGGTAGAACAGTTGCTAAAAGTGGTAGAACAGTGGCTAAAAGTGGCAGAACAGTTGCTAAAAGAGGCAGAACAGTTGCTAAAAGTGGCAGAACAGTCGCTGAAAGTGGCAGAACTGTCGCCAAAAGTGGCAGAACAGTCGCCAAAAGTGGCAGAACAGTTGCTAAAAGTGGTAGAACAGTGGCCAAAAGTGGTAGAACAGTGGCTAAAAGTGGCAGAACAGTCGCTAAAAGTGGCAGAACAGTCACTAAAAGTGGTAGAACAGTCGCTAAAAGTGGTAGAACAGTCGCTAAAAGTGGTAGAACAGTGGCTAAAAGTGGTAGAACAGTGGCTAAAAGTGGCAGAACAGTGGCTAAAAGTGGCAGAACAGTCGCTAAAAGTGGCAGAACAGTCGCTAAAAGTGGCAGAACAGCTGCTAAAAGTGGCAGAACAGTGGCTAAAAGTGGTAGAACAGTGGCTAAAAGTGGCAGAACAGTCGCTATAAGTGGTAGAACAGTGGCCAAAAGTGGCAGAACAGTGGTTAAAAGTGGTAGAACAGTCGCTAAAAGTGGTAGAGCAGTGGCCAAAAGTGGTAGAACAGTCGCTAAAAGTGGTAGAACAGTGGCCAAAAGTGGTAAAACAGTGGCTAAAAGTGGCACAACAGTGGCTAAAAGTGGCACAACAGTGGCTAAAAGTGCAGAACAGTGGCCAAAAGTGGTAAAATAGTGGCTAAAAGTGGCAGAACAGTCGCTAAAATTGGCAGAACAGTCGCTAAAAGTGGCAGAACAGTCGCCAAAAGTGGCAGAACAGTTGTTAAAAGTGGCAGAACAGTTGCTAAAAGAGGCAGAACAGTCGCTAAAAGTGGCAGAACAGTTGCTAAAAGTGGTAGAACAGTGGCCAAAAGTGGTAGAACAGTCGCTAAAAGTGGTAGAACAGTGGCTAAAAGTGGCAGAACAGTTGCTAAAAGTGGCAGAACAGTGGCTAAAAGTGGTAGAACAGTGGCTAAAAGTGGCAGAACAGTCGCTAAAAGTGGTAGAACAGTGGCCAAAAGTGGTAGAACAGTCGCTAAAAGTGGTAGAACAGTGGCCAAAAGTGGTAAAACAGTGGCTAAAAGTGGCAGAACAGTGGCTAAAAGTGCAGAACAGTCGCTAAAAGTGGTAGAACAGTGGCCAAAAGTGGTAGAACAGTGGCTAAAAGTGGTAGAACAGTCGCTAAAAGTGGTAGAACAGTGGCCAAAAGTGGTAGAACAGTCGCTAAAAGTGGTAGAACAGTGGCCAAAAGTGGTAAAACAGTGGCTAAAAGTGGCAGAACAGTCGCTAAAATTGGCAGAACAGTCGCTAAAAGTGGCAGAACAGTCGCCAAAAGTGGCAGAACAGTTGCTAAAAGTGTCAGAACAGTTGCTAAAAGAGGCAGAACAGTTGCCAAAAGAGGCAGAACAGTCGCCAAAAGTGGCAGAACAGTCGCTAAAAGTGGCAGAACAGTCGCTAAAAGTGGCAGAACAGTCGCCAAAAGTGGCAGAACAGTTGCTAAAAGTGGCAGAACAGTTGCTAAAAGTGGCAGAACAGTCACTAAAAGTGGCAGAACAGTCGCTAAAAGTGGCATAACAGTTGCTAAAAGAGGCAGAACAGTCGCTAAAAGTGGCAGAACAGTCGCTAAAAGTGGCAGAACAGTCGCTAAAAGTGGCAGAACAGTTGCTAAAAGTGGTAGAACAGTGGCCAAAAGTGGTAGAACAGTCGCTAAAAGTGGTAGAACAGTGGCCAAAAGTGGTAAAACAGTGGCTAAAAGTGGCAGAACAGTCGCTAAAATTGGCAGAACAGTCGCTAAAAGTGGCAGAACAGTCGCCAAAAGTGGCAGAACAGTTGCTAAAAGTGTCAGAACAGTTGCTAAAAGAGGCAGAACAGTTGCCAAAAGAGGCAGAACAGTCGCCAAAAGTGGCAGAACAGTCGCTAAAAGTGGCAGAACAGTCGCTAAAAGTGGCAGAACAGTCGCCAAAAGTGGCAGAACAGTTGCTAAAAGTGGCAGAACAGTTGCTAAAAGTGGCAGAACAGTCACTAAAAGTGGCAGAACAGTCGCTAAAAGTGGCATAACAGTTGCTAAAAGAGGCAGAACAGTCGCTAAAAGTGGCAGAACAGTCGCTAAAAGTGGCAGAACAGTCGCTAAAAGTGGCAGAACAGTCGCTAAAAGTGGCAGGACAGTTGCTAAAAGTGGCAGAACAGTTGCTAAAAGTGGCAGAACAGCTGCTAAAAGTGGCAGAACAGTGGCTAAAAGTGGTAGAACAGTGGCTAAAAGTGGCAGAACAGTCGCTATAAGTGGTAGAACAGTGGCCAAAAGTGGCAGAACAGTGGTTAAAAGTGGTAGAACAGTCGCTAAAAGTGGTAGAGCAGTGGCCAAAAGTGGTAGAACAGTCGCTAAAAGTGGTAGAACTGTGGCCAAAAGTGGTAAAATAGTGGCTAAAAGTGGCAGAACAGTCGCTAAAATTGGCAGAACAGTCGCTAAAAGTGGCAGAACAGTCGCCAAAAGTGGCAGAACAGTCGCCAAAAGTGGCAGAACAGTTGTTAAAAGTGGCAGAACAGTTGCTAAAAGAGGCAGAACAGTCGCTAAAAGTGGCAGAACAGTTGCTAAAAGTGGTAGAACAGTGGCCAAAAGTGGTAGAACAGTCGCTAAAAGTGGTAGAACAGTGGCCAAAAGTGGTAAAACAGTGGCTAAAAGTGGCAGAACAGTCGCTAAAATTGGCAGAACAGTCGCTAAAAGTGGCAGAACAGTCGCCAAAAGTGGCAGAACAGTTGCTAAAAGTGTCAGAACAGTTGCTAAAAGAGGCAGAACAGTTGCCAAAAGAGGCAGAACAGTCGCCAAAAGTGGCAGAACAGTCGCTAAAAGTGGCAGAACAGTCGCTAAAAGTGGCAGAACAGTCGCCAAAAGTGGCAGAACAGTTGCTAAAAGTGGCAGAACAGTTGCTAAAAGTGGCAGAACAGTCACTAAAAGTGGCAGAACAGTCGCTAAAAGTGGCAGAACAGTCGCTAAAAGAGGCAGAACAGTCGCTAAAAGTGGCAGAACAGTCGCTAAAAGTGGCAGAACAGTCGCTAAAAGTGGCAGAACAGTCGCTAAAAGTGGCAGAACAGTCGCTAAAAGTGGCAGAACAGTCGCTAAAAGTGGCAGGACAGTTGCTAAAAGTGGCAGAACAGTTGCTAAAAGTGGCAGAACAGCTGCTAAAAGTGGCAGAACAGTGGCTAAAAGTGGTAGAACAGTGGCTAAAAGTGGCAGAACAGTCGCTATAAGTGGTAGAACAGTGGCCAAAAGTGGCAGAACAGTGGTTAAAAGTGGTAGAACAGTCGCTAAAAGTGGTAGAGCAGTGGCCAAAAGTGGTAGAACAGTCGCTAAAAGTGGTAGAACAGTGGCCAAAAGTGGTAAAACAGTGGCTAAAAGTGGCACAACAGTGGCTAAAAGTGCAGAACAGTGGCCAAAAGTGGTAAAATAGTGGCTAAAAGTGGCAGAACAGTCGCTAAAATTGGCAGAACAGTCGCTAAAAGTGGCAGAACAGTCGCCAAAAGTGGCAGAACAGTTGTTAAAAGTGGCAGAACAGTTGCTAAAAGAGGCAGAACAGTCGCTAAAAGTGGCAGAACAGTTGCTAAAAGTGGTAGAACAGTGGCCAAAAGTGGCAGAACAGTCGCTAAAAGTGGTAGAACAGTGGCCAAAAGTGGTAAAACAGTGGCTAAAAGTGGCAGAACAGTCGCTAAAATTGGCAGAACAGTCGCTAAAAGTGGCAGAACAGTCGCCAAAAGTGGCAGAACAGTTGCTAAAAGTGTCAGAACAGTTGCTAAAAGAGGCAGAACAGTTGCCAAAAGAGGCAGAACAGTCGCCAAAAGTGGCAGAACAGTCGCTAAAAGTGGCAGAACAGTCGCTAAAAGTGGCAGAACAGTCGCCAAAAGTGGCAGAACAGTTGCTAAAAGTGGCAGAACAGTTGCTAAAAGTGGCAGAACAGTCACTAAAAGTGGCAGAACAGTCGCTAAAAGTGGCATAACAGTTGCTAAAAGAGGCAGAACAGTCGCTAAAAGTGGCAGAACAGTCGCTAAAAGTGGCAGAACAGTCGCTAAAAGTGGCAGAACAGTCGCTAAAAGTGGCAGAACAGTCGCTAAAAGTGGCAGGACAGTTGCTAAAAGTGGCAGAACAGTTGCTAAAAGTGGCAGAACAGTTGCTAAAAGTGGCAGAACAGTTGGTAAAAGTGGTAGAACAGTGGCCAAAAGTGGTAAACAGTGGCCAAAAGTGGTAAAACAGTGGCTAAAAGTGGCAGAACAGTCGCTAAAATTGGCAGAACAGTCGCTAAAAGTGGCAGAACAGTCGCCAAAATGGCAGAACAGTCGCTAAAAGTCGCAGAACAGTTGCTAAAAGAGGCAGAACAGTCGCTAAAAGTGGCAGAACAGTCGCTAAAAGTGGCAGAACAGTCACTAAAAGTGGCAGAACAGTCGCTAAAAGTGGTAGAACAGTGGCCAAAAGTGGTAAAATAGTGGCTAAAAGTGGCAGAACAGTCGCTAAAATTGGCAGAACAGTCGCTAAAAGTGGCAGAACAGTCGCCAAAAGTGGCAGAACAGTTGTTAAAAGTGGCAGAACAGTTGCTAAAAGAGGCAGAACAGTCGCTAAAAGTGGCAGAACAGTTGCTAAAAGTGGTAGAACAGTGGCCAAAAGTGGTAGAACAGTCGCTAAAAGTGGTAGAACAGTGGCCAAAAGTGGTAAAACAGTGGCTAAAAGTGGCAGAACAGTCGCTAAAATTGGCAGAACAGTCGCTAAAAGTGGCAGAACAGTCGCCAAAAGTGGCAGAACAGTTGCTAAAAGTGTCAGAACAGTTGCTAAAAGAGGCAGAACAGTTGCTAAAAGAGGCAGAACAGTTGCGCCAAAAGTGGCAGAACAGTCGCTAAAAGTGGCAGAACAGTCGCTAAAAGTGGCAGAACAGTCGCTAAAAGTGGCAGAACAGTCGCCAAAAGTGGCAGAACAGTTGCTAAAAGTGGCAGAACAGTTGCTAAAAGTGGCAGAACAGTCACTAAAAGTGGCAGAACAGTCGCTAAAAGTGGCATAACAGTTGCTAAAAGAGGCAGAACAGTCGCTAAAAGTGGCAGAACAGTCGCTAAAAGTGGCAGAACAGTCGCTAAAAGTGGCAGAACAGTCGCTAAAAGTGGCAGAACAGTCGCTAAAAGTGGCAGGACAGTTGCTAAAAGTGGCAGAACAGTTGCTAAAAGTGGCAGAACAGCTGCTAAAAGTGGCAGAACAGTGGCTAAAAGTGGTAGAACAGTGGCTAAAAGTGGCAGAACAGTCGCTATAAGTGGTAGAACAGTGGCCAAAAGTGGCAGAACAGTGGTTAAAAGTGGTAGAACAGTCGCTAAAAGTGGTAGAGCAGTGGCCAAAAGTGGTAGAACAGTCGCTAAAAGTGGTAGAACAGTGGCCAAAAGTGGTAAAACAGTGGCTAAAAGTGGCACAACAGTGGCTAAAAGTGCAGAACAGTGGCCAAAAGTGGTAAAATAGTGGCTAAAAGTGGCAGAACAGTCGCTAAAATTGGCAGAACAGTCGCTAAAAGTGGCAGAACAGTCGCCAAAAGTGGCAGAACAGTTGTTAAAAGTGGCAGAACAGTTGCTAAAAGAGGCAGAACAGTCGCTAAAAGTGGCAGAACAGTTGCTAAAAGTGGTAGAACAGTGGCCAAAAGTGGTAGAACAGTCGCTAAAAGTGGTAGAACAGTGGCCAAAAGTGGTAAAACAGTGGCTAAAAGTGGCAGAACAGTCGCTAAAATTGGCAGAACAGTCGCTAAAAGTGGCAGAACAGTCGCCAAAAGTGGCAGAACAGTTGCTAAAAGTGTCAGAACAGTTGCTAAAAGAGGCAGAACAGTTGCCAAAAGAGGCAGAACAGTCGCCAAAAGTGGCAGAACAGTCGCTAAAAGTGGCAGAACAGTCGCTAAAAGTGGCAGAACAGTCGCCAAAAGTGGCAGAACAGTTGCTAAAAGTGGCAGAACAGTTGCTAAAAGTGGCAGAACAGTCACTAAAAGTGGCAGAACAGTCGCTAAAAGTGGCATAACAGTTGCTAAAAGAGGCAGAACAGTCGCTAAAAGTGGCAGAACAGTCGCTAAAAGTGGCAGAACAGTCGCTAAAAGTGGCAGAACAGTCGCTAAAAGTGGCAGAACAGTCGCTAAAAGTGGCAGGACAGTTGCTAAAAGTGGCAGAACAGTTGCTAAAAGTGGCAGAACAGTTGCTAAAAGTGGCAGAACAGTTGGTAAAAGTGGTAGAACAGTGGCCAAAAGTGGTAAACAGTGGCCAAAAGTGGTAAAACAGTGGCTAAAAGTGGCAGAACAGTCGCTAAAATTGGCAGAACAGTCGCTAAAAGTGGCAGAACAGTCGCCAAAATGGCAGAACAGTCGCTAAAAGTCGCAGAACAGTTGCTAAAAGAGGCAGAACAGTCGCTAAAAGTGGCAGAACAGTCGCTAAAAGTGGCAGAACAGTCACTAAAAGTGGCAGAACAGTTGCTAAAAGTGGTAGAACAGTCGCTAAAAGTGGTAGAACAGTGGCCAAAAGTGGTAAAACTGTGGCTAAAAGTGGCAGAACAGTCACTAAAATTGGCAGAACAGTCGCTAAAAGTGGCAGAACAGTCGCCAAAATGGCAGAACAGTCACTAAAAGTGGCAGAACAGTCGCTAAAAGTGGCAGAACAGTCGCTAAAAGTGGCAGAGCAGTTGCTAAAAGAGGCAGAACAGTCGCTAAAAGTGGCAGAACAGTCGCTAAAAGTGGCAGAACAGTCGCTAAAAGTGGCAGAACAGTTGCTAAAAGAGGCAGAACAGTCGCTAAAAGAGGCAGAATAGCCAAAATTGGGAGTTATGGCTCAAAGAAACAAAATGATAGCTAAAATGTCAAAGTAGCAAGACAGTATCTTGAAGGTGCAAGAAGTTAAAAGCTTAAAGTGGTAGAAGACAAATGCAGGTAGTCCTCGAGTTACGACGTTTCGTGGTTACGACGCATCTCCCATACATTTTTTTTTAATATATATATATTTATATATTGAAAATCCGAGTTACGCAGTTTCCGGTTTTACGTCGTAAACGTAGCGGCGGAGGAATACTGCACTGTACTCGCTAAAAAAAAGCTAAGTCTGGTCCTCTGGACATTCAAAAAACACACAAAACTGTACTGTGAACGCGATTTTACGTCGTAAACGGAATGCGGAATACGGCAGATGGGCCGAGCTGGACGGCGGTTTTACGTTGTAAACATAATAGAGAATACGGACGATGGACGGAGTAATACAACGTCACCAGCATCCCAGTAGGCAATAACTCTTTTTTCCCTTCATTATGGCTCCCAAACGTATGTTTTTTAATAATTATGTAGGGTACTGTGTTAGGATAGGCTAAGTGCTTGGTAATACTGTACAGTACTGTACATGTATATGGTGCACGTATATTTCTACTTACGTCAAAAATCGGTTTACGTCGCCGCATAAGAACGGATCTACGTCGTAAGTCGAGGACTACCTGTAAAAAGAGTAAATATGCTGAAGTTGGAGGTTTCTCAATGAACTGAAAGATGTCAGTGTTTCTACAGGGAATTTCCTTTTTAATAAAGCTAAATACTTTTTTAAAGTGTAAGAATGACAGAATCCTAAAGTCACAGCTGTAATGTCCTGATTGAGCTGAAATGGTTTAAAAAAAACAAGTGAATGGGACAATAAATGCCAACTCAGCAGTCAGTGTTTCGTCTCAGCACGTTACCCGTAAAACTGACTGAATTACAGCCACTTTTGTGTTTTCTAATACGAGCTGGCTGTGGCGGCCATCTTGATTCGGGTTGGCTCTAGTAATTTGTAGATGTGCATCTAATGATTTGTTTTCTGCAGGTTTATTTGAAATCTGTTCAGTGCTTCATGAGATTTTGTGGGAACAGGTGGACACAAACACAAATATTGGCAAAAACATTATCGTCCACCTTTGCCTTTCATCGGCGGGCAATAAAGCAGAAACTGAAGTTAACGGTTCGAGTGGATTTGGATAAATCTACCTCCCACACACTTTCCTTTGCACCTGGTCATTAATCAAACAGCTTCTCCTCGTCCTCCTGGATTGAACGTCACATCTCTCCTCGGCTGTTATTTACGATGCCTCCTGCAGGACAAAGATGCCAGACACCTCTCAGTGATATTTACTGAAACTAAATTAAAAAAAGAAGAGGGGGAGAAGCAGAAAACCACCACCATTCGAATAAAAACACATTTATCTGTGAGGCTGCAACAGGTGCATTTAATCAGCCTTAATGAGACGGCCTTGAAGAAATAATTGGCACTAAACTGTGAGCAGGATGACCAGACGTGCATCCATTTTCTAACCGAAGCGTTTCTGAAAATAACACCTCCATCCACAGTTCTGTGATGCTGCTGGACTGGACTACAGCAGATTCTGGCCTGCAGCTGAGTGCAGCAGCCAATATCCTCTGCCTAGCTGCTCCGTCTGAATCAATTAGAGCTCTCAGGTGCATTGATGTGGCTCCGCACGAAGACGAGAGTTACGCCTGCAGCCATCGGGAAAGTGTCTGAAATATCAAATGGGCTGGGAGTAATTATCTCAGCCGCCGTTGGAGGCCTTCTGAAAGGACAAGACAACTTCATTTGCATTTACTCTTAAAAATTAATTTAGACCATGGAGGGAGTTAAATGTTATTTAGTCAAAGTGTACACCTTTAGGGTTAAACTGCAGGCTTTATTATTTATTTTTTAGGTCTTAAAATGTAAGCTATTATCAGAGTGTTTACTGTAAAACAAAACAAAAAATGTATCTGCACGTTAACGGAGGAAACAATGGATGGTTTTCTGCGTCCAAGTAGGACATCATGTTTGCTCTTTTGTTCATTGTTCCACTTGGCTGTGAGACGGGTTCAATAATTTAAAAGTTATGAACAATTAATATATTACCTGTTGCAGAAAGCTTTTTGGACAGCCTAAGTTTGGAGAAAGAGTTTGGGTCGAGTAGGACGTACTGTACAAGTAGGCCTGTCTCGATAACAAGTTTACCTGGGCGATTAATTGTCTCAAAAATTATTGCGATTAACGATAATATTGTTTGAAATTTGACAATAATTAGTAACTATAATAATAATAATAATGAATTTAATTTATAACACACTTTTCATTAGTGAAAATCTCAAAGTGCTACACACATTCAAACACCGGTAGCGGCAGACTACCATGCAAGGCGCTTTCCAGTCCTACCGGGAGCAATTCGGGGTTAAGTGTCTTGCCCAAGGACACAACAACACATGGTGTGGGGAACCGGGATTCGAACCGCCAACCTTCCGATCGGGGGACGACTGCCATTACCACTACGCCACGGCCGCCCCATAATTATTGTCAAATTTAAGAAGAAATGTTGGTTAAATTTTGTGTGTAGTATCTTTTTTGACCATTGGATGGCAGTATAAGACTGTTTAAACCGAAGGATGGATAGTGAGGGAGCAAGCAGCGTGTCTAAGAAAAATGGGAGGGAGGCTCTTTGACGTGACATGGGCCGTCTCTCGTTCCCATTTTCCGGTTCTCAAAATGGCGGACGCTCGGTGTGGTTTGAACTCTTTAGCATAGCATTTTTCCCACAAGAATTTTAACTAAAAAAACATTAAACAAGTTCTCAGCTTCTTTTTGCAAAGAAAATCAGCTGTTTACACAAAGGCACAGGTTTCAACTGTGAATTTTGGAGCTTTGACAAAATTTATGTTTTTTTCCCCTGAGCTCTGCCTGTTAGCTTAGCTCGTAGCTTAGCTTCTCAGCTTAGCTGCTTTTAACAATCGAAAAACACAATTTTAGACAATTAAAACTGATTTTAAATAGAAAAGAGAAAGGGAGGGGTCAGTGAAGACACCGGAGTTGAGCTTTTTGTCATCCAGTGTCTCCAGTAGAAAGAAAGAGACACGAAGAAACGATAGAGCTGACAAACAAAAATGAGGTTGATAATTTTCATGCAACATGTGATTAATTGATTGATTGTTTGTCACGACAGGCTTACTGCCCAGCTAATGTTAAGGGCAAAGACTGTTGCTGGCTTAAAAAATTTTTAAATTTCTAATCAAAACAGGTTAGGTACTGTATATGTGACCCATGCTGGCAAAATGAGAATTATTATTATTTTATTTCTATCTCAAAAGCTTCAAAATAATCTGTAGTATGTTGAATTTTAGCATCACGTGGTGCGATCCATTCAACTCCTGAACCAGTGATAAAGCTCTTTACATTTCAGGATGAACCACAAAAGTAAAAAAGAAAAAAATCTAAAATGTCTTTAGAAGCACCGGTGGTGTGTAAATTATGTGAAAGACAAACAATGACGCGTTTTAATGTTAGATGCCTTTTTCCCCTCCAGAAATAAAAATAAAACTGTGTTGGTGGATTCTGTCAGTGAAAACAGACATCAGCTAAAGACGTAGTTCGGTGCTGAAGGACATCTTCAGTCATCGCATTCACTTCTGAAGATGAACACGCACCAGGGTTCAAACAAGCGACAGTCGGTGGGCGTTGATATTCAAACCAGCGGGCCACCTCGTCGCCCACAAACGTCCCGACAGCGCGTCAATCTGAAGGCGTTATTCATCCGCCTTCTTTAACAGACATCCTGCGGGTGAAGAGCCCCGAAGGATGGAAAACCAAAACAACGGCACCTTGACCGCAATCGGCGAACGTCTGAGTCGTATCCATTACGCACCATTAAACTGTCTGTGTGTTTATCTTTGTGTTCAGGTGTGTGTGCGTGCGTGCGTGCGTGTGTGTGCGTGTGTGGAGGGGGGGAGGATCAAAAGAATGGAGGAATGGAAATCTCCACAATGTAAGAGCTTCTTATTGCCTGCAGAGCTGCAGGCCATGCATCGACGACAGCACAGACCTAGCTGTAAGTGCATGTGGAAAATAATAGTTTTGTGTATTTTTGCTGAAGGGTAACTGAAGACATCGATGTTTGAAACTAGAAATACACAACAATGTCATCAGTCTCTACATTTTCCCTGCAGACAGAAAAAGAAGTAATTTGTCTGCTGAACTGGGTTAAAATTTAAAATATGGTTTGTTTTTGATAATCTGTTAGCACTTAAATATCTAAATCTATAATAAATATATTATACACCTAATCCCTAGTTTTAGCGTCTCCATCAAATTCAGAATAAATTTTAAAGTGTTTGGATATTTCTTCTAATATCCAAATCTCTGAACACGCTTATATTACAGATCTTAATGTTCCATACTTGAACAGAGCATTTCCATTTCAGACTGCAGGTTTACTTGGGGTTTCTAAAAGTAGAATGGGAGGCAGATATTTCAGTTATCAGGTTCCACTCTTGTAGAACCAACTTCCTGTTTCTGTCCGTGAGGCTGACACTGTTAAGACAGTTTTTGGTCAAAGGTTATGGATGGTTTGAACTACTATGGCCGAGAATAACTTTGCCCATGAACCATATGTTTGGGTTAGCAGAGACAGCTGGACGAACAGCTGGGTGAGGCAGTAGACATGCAGTTGTCACTCCAAGGTCACCTGTGAGCTCAGATGAACTGATAAGAGTATAAAAACAAGTTCACAGACTTCTCGTGACCGTTATTCATATGTACTACTGTGTATCTGTATAACCTGTCCTGAAAATCTGACCTTGCATGCAAGACGAGCTGGTCTGAGAAGCTCAGTCCTCACCTCCTTCTACAGGTGTGCAGTGGAGAGCATCCTGTGCTCCAGCATCAACGTGTGGCATGGAGGCTGCACAGCTGCAGAAAGAAAAGCTTGCAGAGAGTGGTGAAGGCTGCACAGAAGATGTTGGAGTCAGTCTCCCCACCATCACAGACATCTACACCTCTAGATGCAGGAAGAGAGCCACCTGCATCATGAAGGACCCCACTCACCCAGCACACACACTTTCTGCCCCACTCCCCTCAGGACGGAGGTTGAGGAGCATTAAGTGTAGAACCACTAGACTGAGGAACAGCTTCTACCCTGAGGCTGTTAGACTCATGAATAAATAACCAGAAGAATCACTGTGAAATATCATATGTTGCTGCTGATCTGTTTCACGTTGCTGTGTTCATTCGTGTTCATCTGCTCATACAGACTCATGTTCGTGCTGCTGTTTGGAGTAATGTTTTTCTATGGTATTGGTGCTTAGTGTATTTTTAGTTGATGTTTTTCTTAGTTCATATCTTAGATGTTATTACTGTTATTCTCTTACATTTTATTGTTGGATGTAACTGGGACCGTGTGTACATAATCTCGTTTCATCACATTTACCACATGTGGTGCAAATGACAATAAAGAATCTCTGACTCTGAATGAAATACAGTACTGGTTAAAATATCTTCTGCTGCCAAGGGTTCCTTCTGAGTACCAGTAAGTAAGATAAGCTGAGACCATTTTTCTCCAACAGACATAGTAGCCGTGTTTCCATCAAGGTTTCTTGATGCGCATTTTGAAGTATCGCATCAGAAAAGGTGAATGGAAACGGCACGATTTGAATTAACTTCCTCTAATTCGTAAAAAAGTTGATACGCTCGCTTGAGGTGGTTTTGGGGTTTTTCGAAACAGAGCTGATGCGCAAAACGAGAGATGGAAACAGATTTGCCGACTCAGTTCTGACGTAGCGAACATTCACGTCATGTGACTGATCAGCTGTTTCCGCTGTAACATCGCTAAAACTAGTTGGCATGACAGAATAAATACAACTTGCCCGATAGCAACACATTCCTGAAATATTCTCTCCATTTTGCCGAGATGTGTGGTTCGGTTCCTGTTTTCAACCGCTACTTCCTGTTTACTGTAGACGTGCGTAACGCTGACGTCTGACGTAATGCCGCTTTGCGTGGCCTGGTGGATTCGCTTCAAGCCAGTTGATGGAAACACTTCTGATTCGCATTAATTTTTATTTACATTTTTTTGCGGATTTTCAAAAATTCGCTCAAAATTCGAATTGAAAATAGATGGAAACACAGTTAGAGTCTACTTTTAGGTAGGGATGCACGATCCACATTTCTCACTTCCGATCCGATACAGATACTTAATAACTCAGTATCGACCGATACCGATACTTTACCGATCCAATACTGTTCAGGTATGTGACTGTGTATAATGAAACTTTTGCACCCAAACTGTTCATTTTTACATTGTGTGAGATAAACCCAATGAAGACACTTTTAAGCCTTACAATAGGGAACCCACTGACTTTAACAGCACACAGGACAGGAGGCAATTATACCACACACATGTCCTCCTTACTCATGGTGCAGCTGAAAAAACTAAAAAAGCGCTAAGCATGATGGGAAAGACAACACAGCACTCCCCTTAACCAATAAGAGAGTGGATTATAGCTGGAAAACAGATTTAGCTGGAAAACTTTTCCAGCTAAATCTGGAAAACTAAAAACAACAGTAGCTCATGGCTCACTGCTAAAGCTGGAAAACTAAAAAAACGCTAAGCATTATGGGAAAGACAACAAAATCCACTCTCTTATTGGTTAAAGAGGAACTAAACACGGGTTGAGACGGTAACTTCTCCCCCTAAGCAGATTCAAATTCACCCTCAAAATGGGCGTGTCAAGAGACAAGGAGGGGAGGAGGTAGAGTTGTGCTTTTGTCCACGCCTCCACCTGCAACAACCTAAAACAAATTTAACCTCTAGCCAACAACATACACCAAGCAACAACAAAGAATAAACATGTCGATGTATTTATCTATTCCACCCATTCCATCCAAAACCAAAGGCTCAAAAAAATGGGAAAAAAAAAGAAAAACAAAACCGTTTGTCAGGAGTGAAATGTGGCACTTCCATATAAGGTATGAACAGCTGCAGGACCTTCTCATCTCTGCAGGGGATTGGCTCTGCTTGAACCACTTCCGTGATGTCAGAGTGAGAAAACACGTCACAGTGAGAATCCTAGACCAATAAGAAAATTAAGGTGCAATTCCTCTGTTCAACCCATAGGGGTTACCGTAAACACGTTTTTAGACCGGGGTTTAGTTCCTCTTTAAGGGGAGTGGCTGTGTTGTGTTTCCCATCATGCTTAGCACTTTTTTAGTTTTTCAGCTTTAGCTGGATGAACTATTGGTTATAACTATTGGTTATAATGGGAAAGACAACAAAATCAACTCTCTTATTGGTTAAGGGGAGTGTCTTCATTGGGTTTATCTCACACAATGTTAAGAAGTGCAGTCACCGAATGTGATTGAACACAAGTGCTCTTTGAAGCTGGATCGGAAAAGTATCGGCAGGTTTGATCCGATACCCGATACTTAAATAATGCTGGTATCGGATACAGATACCGATACTGGATTGGATCTGCCCCATCCCTACTTTTAGGACTATGATTTCCTTTGGTTATTGGCTACTGACCATCAGGACATTCTCTTCAAACCACCAACACCTCAGTGTGAACGCTACGGCATTTTTCTGTGGTCAGGCGGAGACCACATCTGCACCACAGAGACCACATCTGCACCACAGAAATTATGCCTGCACCACAGAATATGCATGCACCACAGAAACCACACATGTACCATAGACACTACACCTGCATGCACCACAGAGACACACCTGCGGATAGAGACTATACCTGCACCACACCTGGACCAGCCATTATGTGCTAAGTATGCAGGATTTGACGCTTAGAGTGCCATCAGAAAGTATAAGGATTAAGGATCCCTAAAATTTTCAGTTAAATGTAGTTCAGTTCATTTCTGTAGCACCAAGTCACAACAGAAGAAACTGTCCAGATGACCTGACTGAACATTGTGGGATTGTTTTACCTGGATTATTGCGCATGGACCTTGATGTCACAACAGAAGTCGTCTCAGGGCACTGAACAGAAACATTCACATACATAATAAGTTAACATTATTTATCTGAGGAGCAGACTGCTTTTAGTCCAACTTCGTCACAGACTCTCAAAACGTGTTCTAAAATAAAAAACAAATGTTCGTAGTTCGCACAGAGTTCTCGTGGGGTTGAGAAGAAATAATCGTCTGTAACCTCTTGATCAAAATGCTTGTCAAACAGCATACAAACACAGACCCTGAAACACCACACACACAAGCACACACGCACGTGCACTTCAGCTTACTCACACAGCACAAAAGGTTTGCCTCTCCGTGTGCTTTTCATAAGCAGCTTTTGTTCGTCACCTTTTGATGTGCACAGCTGTATCGTCGTGTGAAACAAAAAACAATTCCTAAACCAAAGTAAGCAGAGCCGAAACAAACTAAAAGGTCTTTCGTATGGGATAGTAGTATGTACATGTGTGTCCGATGTCTGATTAAATGTGAAAAGTGGTTTTACTGAGAAAAAACAAGTACTACTAAGAACTGTCATCACTGGTTGTGTCATTACTGATAAATAAGCAAAATGTTTGATAGCGTGCCAAAAAGCCTGATGACAACCGTCAATAAGTTGCAGGGCAATTATTTGACCGATTGAATAATTAGCTGGTATTTGACATTTTATTTAAATGAGCCGCCGGCCGTTTGTACTTGGCAACTCACCAAACAGCTCATCTGTGGGCAGCCCGGCTTTGCTGAGTAGACGGTAAAATGTGGAGCCACTTTGTGTGCCAACTTTTAGACAAACAGAACTGCTGCTGCAATTCTTCAGAGCCACTTAGATACAAAAAGGTATTTTTAGAGGAAAAAAGGAGCCAACAGCTACATCACAACTGGATGTGTAGTAGATAGCATCTCACATGGCCCGATCGGTGAACAGTCCTGAGGGTCTTTTCAGAAAGTCTTGCCATGTTCAAAGGGGGTACTTAATTGTCTTGCATGAGTCATAGAGGTGCAAGAAGCATACGTGTTAACAGTGTTGGCTCGAGTTTTAAACATGTTCAGCTCTATTCTGATTAAAAAAAACTTCACTATTTCTTTGGAGTCCTGCCAGGACAGGCAACTGCTGAACAAATGTTTTGCTCGAGTCCCACTCAGCTGTGTGTCAACCGCGTATTTGACATTTTTCATAACTTTTAAATCTCAGATGTTCAGAACAAGACAACTGTTTACCATATTTTTCGCCATATAAGTTGCACCTTTTTGCATACATTTGCAAGTCCTGCGACTTATACACCAAAGCGATTAATATACATTCCCCTCCAAATTTATGACCAAATTTTGGCCAAGATCTGACAATTTCATTCATTCTGACATGGAAAATATTGAACGCTACCATTTTCAGCCACTAGGACCACTAGAGGGCCCTCAACTAATATGGCAAGCCAAGTGTCACATTAATAGGTAAAAGTGGTTATTAATGAGACACTTAGCTTGCCTTACAAAGCCACCTTTAAATATAGTAAGGAAAAGCAAAACTAAAACATCTGTTGAGAGTGATGGAATTGATATGATGATAATAAAAAAAAACTATTGACTTTATTATCAAACCATTTACTTAGATTTGTAATTTGTTAGTCCAGAGTGGCATATTTCCAGAAAAAATGAAATTAGCAAAAGTTATTCCAATATTTAAAAATGGTGATAGACATAGTTTTGACAATTATAGACCTATCTCAGTGCTCCCCCAGTTTTCTAAAGTGCTTGAAAAATGGTTTGTCCAGAAATTGGATGGTTATATTGAAAATAATAACTTATTGAGTGAGAGTCAATATGGCTTTAGAGCAAATAAATCTACATCCCTTGCATTATTAGAACTAAATGAAGAAATTACAGAAGCAATTGAAAGGAAACAATATACAGTGGGGATGTTTATTGATTTAAGAAAAGCCTTTGATACAATCGACCACACTTTATTGCTTTCCAAGTTGCAAGATTATGGGATAAGAGGGATAGTTCATAACTGGTTGAGTAGTTATTTGACTAACCGAAAACAATTTGTACAGCTAGGAAATGTAAAATCAGATCTTCAAAATATAAAATGTGGAGTCCCCCAAGGTTCAGTGCTAGGACCAAAGCTTTTTCTTTTGTATATCAATGACATTTGTGAAGTGTCTAAAAAGTTACAAATCATCCTGTTCGCAGATGATACAAATTTATTTTGTTCTGGGAATGACTTAAAACCCATTATAGAATGTATGACTTGTGAGATGTCTAAACTTAATGAGTGGTTTAAATACAACAAATTATCAATAAACTGGAATAAAACAAAATTCATGATTTTTGGTAATAGAAAAATAGATGATTCTATTATAATGTCTGTAGATAATAATCAAGTTGAACGAGTACATGAAGTTAAATTTTTAGGTGTTGTTTTAGATCATAAACTTAACTGGAAATCTCATATAAAATACATAAAATTAAAACTATGCAAAAGTATTGGACTTCTAAATAAAGTAAAACATGTTTTAGAGCTGTCAACACTACAGACATTATATTATTCATTTGTTTTTCCATATCTGACATACTGTATAGAGGTATGGGGCAACACATATAAAACCAACACTAAACCGTTATCTGTCATACAAAAGAAAGTTATGAGAATTATTTATAAAGTGGACATCAGAGAACACACAAATAAATTGTTTATTCAATCAAATATCTTGAAACTAAAGGATCTGGTTGATTTAAAAATGTTATTGATTATGTTTAAAGCTAGAAAGAGATTATTGCCATTTAATTTACAAAAGTTCTTTGTCTTAAGCTCTTGTGAAAGAACTAACAGAAGGAAGTATGATTTCAAAAGTAAAACTGTGCGTACTACTTTAAAACAAATGTGCATTTCGGTGCATGGAGTAAAACTATGGAACAGTTTGGATGAGGAGTTTAAAAATTGCTCTACAATAAACCAATTCAAGAAACTTTATAAAAAAAGAATGATTAACTCTTATACACTTTTGAGTTGTTAATGGGAACAGTGGTATATTGTTATGTATGTTATTGTTTAGATATTGTTTGCAACTTGTTTTGTTAATTTAATGTATACGGCCATGACATTTTTGTAATTATTGAGAAAGGGGGCAGGTCTATACAAGATTTTCTTCTTCCTGCTCCCTCTTCACTCGTGTAAATATATGTTGTCAGAGAATGTGTTTGTAAACTGATGATTTTTTTAATCGAGTGAATAATTTGATTGATTGATTGATTGATTGACCTTAGTCTCGCTCCAGAACTCCTGGTGCAAACGTCAAATCAGCTACATTTCACTGCGCCGCCCAGGCGAAATGCAGCTGATTTGACTGTTAAAGTTTATTTATTAAGAGAAAGTTAAACTAAGACACACCTTTACTATGATGTCGAGCAAACAAATTGTTTTTAGGTGGTTATCTTGTTAAATTTTTAAAGAAATGCAGTGAGTCCTCCCTCTGCGCACTCCTGCAACCGCAAATCAATTTTTGCAGTGGTGGGCGCATGAACGTTAGGTAGCGCTAAAGCGCTATTCCGCTTACAGTGGACCTAAACTTTTTGTCAGCGTTTTTGTGAATTGACTAACTTTTATAATTCATAAGCGGATTTGTGCTATTTTTATTTAAAATGCAGTACCGCTAATAACTAATTATCTATCAGTAAAAACCAATAAACTTATTTACAAGCTCTTATGCTGCTTGTTTTACCTTTTTCCCCACCGTAAACAGCAGAGAGGAGGAAAGGGTGTGAGGGTGAGGGGGGCAGAGCTGAGAACAGACTCGGCTCTACCATGTAGGTAAATGCCTGGGGGTCCCATTTCAGCAGTGGCCCCGGCCCCGCCTCGCCCCGTGCAGTCACCTACATCACTAACATTGATCCTGCTTGTTAATGTACATTTAACATAAAAATAATTATAGTTACGATGAAAACGATCATTAAATACGCAATAAAAAAACGGTCGATTTCTTTATCCCCCTACTAAAAATGGACTATTCCATCTTGACAACTTCCGGGTCACTCAGAGGTGAACTCGGGTGAACTGTGGCTACTGTTTGTGCTGGGTACTTGGATAAATCCGTAGAGAACCCCGCTGTTTCAAGCCAAATTAACGCGGCCGGAGGAGTTTATTGAGGGTTTTGTGTCGACCATTTGACGGTGAGTCGTTATTTTTATGTATTTTAGTTACTTTTCATTAAATCTGTTGACTACCTATAGACGCTAACTGTGTCTGCCTCCGGTAGTGCTGGGTTACTAATGGATAAATCCGTAGAGAACCCCGCTGTTTCAAGCCAAATTAACGTGGCCGGAGGAGTTTATTGAGGGTTTTGTGTCGACCATTCGACGGTGAGTCGTTAGTTTCATGTATTTGGGTTACTCTATGTATAAATGCGGTGGCGACACACCCGTGTATTTGAGATTTAAACGTGGTTTTAGGGATTAAAAGATCATTCTATTTTTTGTTAATTTTGTGGCCGAATAGAATATATGTACGTAAAGTATTAAATAAATCCTTTGATTTTTGTAATTTCATCCTTTTAGGATCATTTTTGTTACTTTTCAGTTGGCAGTGTAGTGCAAATATTGATAACGCTGCCGGCTATATATAAAATATATATATAATATAGAAATATATAAATAGCGGATTAGATTAGCTTCCCCTAATTTTCATAAGACATTTGTGCTTTTGAAATTGTGGACCTAAAAAAATTAATAAGCGTTTTAGAAATTGTGGAACTAATTTTTTAATTAGCGGTGCCCACCACTGGATTTTTGAAATGCAGCTAAGCTGACTGTCAAAGTGCATTTATTAAGTCAAATTCAACTGAGGCACACCTTTGCTATAAGTTCAAGCAAACAAATAATTGTTTTCAAGTGTTAATTTGTTAAATTCTTGTTAAAAGTCCTCCCGTGCTGCTCCCATGGCCCCTTTTGGAAGCCAATCGTTTTTTGGCATAACACTGGCCCACGTTTCCAGGTTGTCAGCGGTGACGTGTAATAAACGCAACACATCAGCGGTGACGCATAGATGTGACTTATACGGCGAAGCAACTTATGAATGGTTTTTTTTGTTCCATTTTATTAGACATTTTTGGACTGATGCGACTTATACAGGTAGTCCCCGACTTACGAGCGCTCTTACTTCCGAGGATCCGGACTTACGAGCTGGCAAATTTTTGGAAAAAATGCAAAAAATACTGAGTTTTTCTGTGTTTTTTCACCACAGTTTGTTAGCTAAACATGTGGACACACGTTTCCGATCATTTTTATGCACTCATAAGCAGTTTTTCGATGAAAAACGAGTGTTTGTAGTCGCGCTAGCAAAACCGTTCCAACTTACGAGCGAAATTCCGGACTTACGAGACACGTGGCGGCCGTTCCAAATTATGAGATTTCCGTGTTACGAGCGCCTCGTTGTAACGGAACTCGCTCGTAAGTCGGGGACTACCTGTACAGCAATGTGACGTTTACAGCGGCAAGTACGGTAATAACGCAGGAGAGAAAATACAATAAATGATAGAGGTACATCAAAATAAGGTGAAGCTACTTCTTTTAATTCTTTTAATTCTATGAATGTCCATCTCACTAAACAAATAGGCCACATATCAGGAAGTATACGGTTTGACTCCGGTTTGTACAGCAGAGAGAGGCGAGTAGACAGGAAGAAAATGGGGGCGGATGCAAACGATGAGAAGTGAGAAGCGATGGAGCAGCTTCCCTCCACTGCCCTGAAGCCACGTGTGTGTTTTCTTACAGAAAAATCAACTTGGCACCCGGAGTTACAGCGGCGTGCCGTGTCTCCACATTAACCATGCATCATGTTTAACGGTGAGCCGGAAGATTCACGGCGTGACAGCAACGCTCTCATGTTTCTGCAGAAACGTCAGCCGTTCATACAAAGATTAGACTCTTGTTGTTTCAGTAGCTCATTGGTTTGATGTCTTAAATTAAATCATTCATGTGTGTTGGGCATTTCCTCCATGATAGTTACCATAACATATCAGATTCTTAATCAACCGTGCTGTAAATTAATCAATACTAACCGACGACTGGCATAAGTTGTTTTGCACCCCCCCAGCCACATTAACGCAAGCACCAAATTATTAAAATAATAAATAAAAAACCCTTGAGGAACCAAACATTTGACGTCAGTGGCTGTTTAGTCGCCCCCTCCTTGAGGTTATTTCACATCTAGATGTCATTACCCGTAATTAGCCACAAAAACATTAAAGGTTGTGTGTTCATTAGCCTATCTGCAAACAAGTGGATTTCTCAGCAGTTTACTAAAAGTTTCAGTTCATTTTTAGTCAAGATGAGAGTAGATGGTGTGGCCCAAACACAGATACTGGAAGTTTACTTCTTAGTCAGTGGATTACTTTATTCAGTCTGACATGGTTCAGATGTAGAACCTAAAATTACAATCTGGACTCTGACTACACCGACCTAAAACTGTTCAGATCTAGACAAAGATGCACTGAAAATGAGTTTGAATGGATTTACTGTACCATGTTTTTTGATCACCTAAGGAAAATGATGTGGCCATATGTGGAAAATGTTTTAAAATCACATGCGGAACATGTGCCAAACGTGTCATTTATAGAATTTAAAAGTTCTCACAATTGAAGAGGTAATTTTCTTAAGGTGAAATTAATTACCGGTAGGTTCTTCTGCACCGGTTGTTGAACATGTCAAACATGTATGTGCAATGACAGCAAAGGACGGTCGACTGTAACAAATACGTAACGCTCAAATCAGAGAAGTGAACAGACCCGCTGGTCAACTGTCCTTATGCAAAACGGTTCCACACTTTGTACCCAGCAGTTGTCAGTTTGTACTTACTGGTAGGGATGGGGTCGATCCGATCCAGTATCGGTATCGGCCTCTGCTACCAGCATAATTTACATATCGGATTTTCCGATCAAACCTGCCGATATTTCCGAACACGCATGTACAGAGAGCACATGTGTTACACCATATTCTGTGACTACAGTCTTAACATTGTGTGAGTTAAACCCAATGAAGACACTCTGAGCGTCACAACAGGAAACGCCCAAACTTCAATAGCACACAAGAGGCAGGTCTATATCACAGACGTCCATCTCACTCATGGTGTGGCCGGAACACTAACATACCGCTAAGCATTATGGGAAAGACAACACAGTCCACTCCCCTTAACCGCTACAATATATTGTGACCATAGGGGGTGGTGTTGCATGCACTGTTGCAGGTCACAGAATATAGTGTAACAACGGGTTCAATCGACCAAACCAGAAACAGCTTCCTCTGACCTTGTTTCACAAGCAAAAAGCAAAAAATATGAATCTTTAAACCTATTTTAAAAAAAAACTATAAACATAATTATCTCTAAAACTAAACCTAAGACTCTACTTCCTCAGACGGCTGAGACGAGCTGGTCTGAGCAGCCCAGTCCTCACCTCCTTCTACAGGTGTGCAGTGGAGAGCATCCTGTGCTCCAGCATCAACGTGTGGCATGGAGGCTGCACAGTTGAAGAGAGGAAAGCTCTGCAGAGAGTGGTGAAGGCTGCACAGAAGTCTGTTGGAGTCAGTCTCCCCACCATCACAGACATTTACACCTCCAGATGCAGGAAAAGAGCCACCTGCATCATGAAAGACCTCACTCATCCAGCACACTCACTCTTTGCCCCACTCCCCTCAGGACGGAGGTTGAGGAGCATCAAGTGTAGAACCACTAGACTGAGGAACAGCTTCTACCCTGAGGCTGTTAGACTCATGAATAAATAAAAATAAAATAAAAAATAAACACTGCAAAATATCACATCATACTGATGCTGATCTGTTTTCTTGTTGCTGTATTCATCTGTGTTCATCTGTGACCATCTGCTCATACAAACTCATGTTCGTGCTGCTGTGTATTACTAGTTGATGCTTTTCTTAGTTAGCTGTGTATTACTAGTTGATGCTTTTCTTAGTTAGTTCTAGATGTTATTACTGTTTTTCTCTTTCATTTGTTGTTGGATGTAACTGGGACCTTGTGTACATAATCTCGTTTCATCTCATGTACCACATGCGGTGCAAATGACAATAAAGACTCTCTGACTCTCTGACTCTGACTCTAATGCGCAGGGGTGGTTGACTGCCCCACTGTTTTTAAATTTCATTTTTGATTGTGGCACATTGAGTTGTAATTCTTGTTGGCTTTGATCAACGGATACAGATTTAAACTATACATTGAATTTATAAATGTACTGATGTTATTTGAATGTGTTTTATTTCCCAGATCAATATTAAAGTCTCCACACAAAAAAAACTTTTTAATTAAAACTCTTTTCCGATAGCTCCAAGATTTTATCCATGAATATATACGGGGAGTAGACTGTGTTGTCTTTCCCATAATGCTTAGCGGTATTTTAGTGTTCCGGTTACACCATGAGTGAGATGGACGTCTGTGATATAGACCTGCCTCTTGTGTGCTACTAAAGTTTGGGTGTTTCCTGTTGTGACGCTCAGAGTGTCTTCATTGGGTTTAATTCACACAATGTTAAGATGGTAGTCACAGAATATGGTGCAACACACGTGAGGATGATATCGGAACTGGATCGGTATCGGCCGACACCCAGAGTTAAGTATCGGGATCGGAAGTAAGAAAATGTGGATCGGTGCATACTTACTGGTCGACTTCTGGGTACAAAATGGTCACCACTTTGCGCTCATGCACAAATCAAATTCATATATATTCGCAAGCGTATGACCCTACCAGTAAAAGCAGCCACAAAGCAAGCAGGATCCTGATGACAGTGATACAGAGCGGCAACAAGGTGGGTACAAAACAAACTATAAAGGACATATGGCAGGTTAAAGTGGGTACAAAGTAACCTGTAGTACACAATCCATTTTTCTAAACCCAAACATTTGATTTAAGAATTGACCAAAACTACAAAGGTACGAGTTGTCGAAGGGCTGAATTAACCTAGAGCCAAAGAACAGTTTGGAAAAGTTAAATATGTTGCTGGATAAATAGAATTTAAACTTATGGGTAAAACCGGATTTTCAAAATAAAAATTGGTTTAAAACATGGCACCACTTTTGGAAATTGTTTGGGATCAACATATCCAAACTTACAGTGTCTTTTTTTGGGTAACATATTCTACACTGGAGACTATAGCTTTAAACAAGTCTCTCTTGAACAAAATCCATGGAAGGCAAAGCAGTCTTTACAACAAAGTGCTGCTGAGGGAAAATGTGTAAAAGTAGAATCCAGCTCAGTATTATTCAGACATTTAAACAAAAAACAAGTCTGTATTATCCACTGCCAAAGGACGTCAAATGGCAGACGTTTCTCTTAATGGAGAGGCTTTTATAAACCAGTGGGAGCTGTGCAAGGTAAAACTGAAACGCCCAGTGCGAACGCAGGGAATGAGTGCAAAATTCTTTAAGCATACCATCTTTATGAGCCTCCTGTTCCCTGCGCACATGCTAAACGGTCTAAATAAAAGCCATTTAGGGCTTTTATTCAATCTAACTTTGTGAACATACTGACCGTTTTTATGGCCCTGGTAGTAAGCTGAGCGGGCAGAGAGAAAACTACAGTCAGCACCTATAAATACTCAGGGGCCAAGCAGGAGTGGATGACGCTCAGGTCCGGAGAGGACACTTAAGATCTCGGCCAATTAAAATGTACAGCTAAGTGGGACAGGTGGTCATGAATAATGCTGTAAACTGGTGCATTTCTTGGCGGTGGACGCTGGTTTCCCACCTGTGTTTATCATTAGTCTTCAAGCTGGTGGACGTGTCTAATTTGATCAAACTAAGGCACTTTTACTTCCTGTTTCTCTGAGAAAGACATGTCAAAAAGCATGAACTAACTCAATTCCAGCACATACTGTGAGTTTTAACAAGATTGCACAAGATAACTTGTTTTAAACTGCATGTTAACAAGCGATTGGCGTTCCTTCAAGTAATATCTTTCATTACTCTGTATTTCTTTTAGAGCAAATAAAATCCAGGTGGTAAATTCACTGCGTGTAAAGTCATATCAGGTCACCAGGTAGTCCTTTAATGTGGCCAAGGATGGAAATGTCTTGAGACTGCTTAATGGATATGGATAAATATGCACCCGCTTCTAAACGCGGCCTGAGCAATCGGATCTGAATGTGTTCTCATGCCGACCCGAGTGCAATCACATCTAAATCCTGAGATCACCCAGGATGCGTGCTCGTGACCCGTCTGAACAGAGGCTCTCACAATGAGATCTGAAAGCAAACCATTTCTGCAGAACCACTCCACAAAATTGTCTGGCGGTCCTCTGCTCTGGCTCTTGTCCACCTGTGCCGACGCTCGCCACTGCAGAGTCATCAGAGAACTGCTGCAGGAGGCATGAGGTGTAGAGTGCACATGAGCAGAGACAGGACGGGCCCCGAGGTGCTTCTCTGTTACTAACCACCACATCAGACAGAAGCTCTCCACTGGCACAGGCCGAGGCTAAACTGACATTTGGTCAGTAACCAAGGAGACAGTGGATGTTCTGGCACAACCCTGAGCCGCCTGTCACTCAGCTGAAGAAACTGGATGGTAGTGAAGGGGACGGTGGCCCCAAGGTGTACATGAACTACTTTAAAAAAACGGAATTTCATTTGGAAAAACACAACAAAAACAACAAAAACACAACATTTGAAAAAACGAAATTACTGTACATTTGGAAAAAAACAGAATGACATTTGAAAAAAAAACAGAATTACATTAAGCCAAAGTGTCCGGAATCACGTTAGAAAAAAACGATATTACATTAAGCCAAAGCGGAAGTGGCCCGAATCACATTAGGAAAAAAAAACGGAATTACATTTGAAAAAACAGAATGACATTAGAAAAAAATTGTTTTTTTGTTTTTTTTTTCTAATGTAATTCAGTTTTTTTCTAATTTGATTCGGGCCACTTCCGCTTCAGCCACTTCCGGTTTGGCTTAATGTAATTTCGTTTTTTCTAATGTGATTCTGGCCACTTCCGCTTTGGCTTAATGTAATTCTGTTTTTTCAAATGTTATTCCGTTTTCCCAAATGTAATTCCCTTTTTTCAAATGTAGTTCATTTACACCTTGGGGCCACCGTAGAAGGCAGAGAGGAAGTATTAAAAACATCATGACCCTCATGGTGCCTCCACTACCATCCATGTGAGTGAGCTGCATCAACACTATGAACAAGAGGACCACGTGCTACATTATACGTCCACTGACAAACAGCGTAACATTTTTAATCGATTTTTGACCTCGTGCTTGAAAAAGGGGTGGTGAAACGTGTACGTAACATTTCGTCTAGTGATGAAATGTGTGTGTATCAAGTTAAATTATCTTGAGCTGATCAAGTTATGGGCGAGACCAGAGAAAGTTTATATACGACAACTACAACGTCCATTTTGACGGGCGTATAAAAACTGAAGAGGGTGTTTCACTCGAGGTCTTAGATGAGCTAGAACCAGTCTCTCCAGAACCTTCTGCCACATGTGACTTAAGGGCCACAAATCTGAACTGGTTTTCTTAGACCCAGAGCCAAACGAGATGTTTTCTGAAGCATCGGTACACCCTGACGGATTAAAGTTACAACGCTGATGGACTTTAATCTGGAACAAACTTCTACTTTTCAGAAAGTGTCTCAACATTGGTTGATTTAATAATTGTGTGTCCACACCACTGTTATTGAAATGTTTTATGAACCATGAAAAGGAAACATTTTAATGAAACTTATATAATTTACATCATCATCCCCGTACGTGAAATCTACAACTGAGTAACTTTGGGAGTAATACATTGAAAGATGGCTGCCACAGCTAATCAGCACTAGCTAACTCAAAACTGGCTATTACTCAGTATTTTTATTATATTTTTATTTAACATTTAGTTATTCAGGTTGTCTCATTGAGTCACAATGATCCATTTTAAAGAGAGACTGTTCGGGAGCAGATGGTGGGGGTTAAGGGCCTTGCTCAAGGGCACAGAGTGGGGCAATTGGGGCTATTTTAATTGATTTTATTAATGATTTTTGTTGTTTTATCATTGATTTTACTTGATTTTATCACTTGTTTTTATTTGATCTTTGATTTTAGTTGCACTTTGTAGCACTTTGAGATTTTTGTTAATGAAAAGTGCGTTATAAATTAAATTCATTATTATTATTATTAGAGTGGAGGCAGGTGTGGGTGTTTCACCTTTTCCGCTCATATTTCAATGTCGGTCCAGGGAGTCGAACCGGCAACCTTCTCTAACCTCTGCGCCACCACTCCCCTTTTATAACTTGAAACTTATCCACTCAGTGTTACTTCCTGTATTACTTGTACTGAGTTGAAAAGACGTGGTCGTAGCTGAGTCATTCACAACACAGATTGAGAACAAACAGATCTTGTGATGTTGCATAAAAATGTGCATGAAGTTTTCCAGGTTTAACCACAAGAACTTCACCACACCATGAAAAGATAAATAAATAAAAGCACAACAACATCAAGTCATTTCATAACGGGTCAAAGGTTAGGGAGTAAATGTGTGTTTTAAACGAGATTTAAAAGCATCGAGTGATGAAGTCTTCCTTGACCTGGCAAATTATTTCAGAGTTTTGGATCTGCAACAGAAAAAGCTCCACCAGCTCTGGGCTCACGTTGCCTCCTTAGAACCGTTAACAGCATCTGACCCGCTGACCTCGGAGCATAGAGGGACGTCTGGCTGCAGCTCAGATAGATGAAGAAAGAGACGAACAGTCAACAAGCAAAACGTCGTTGTCCGCCATCGCTGGGGGATTTACAAAGTGAATGTTTGTAGTTTTGGAGACAAGTCTTTTTCTGGACTGGAACTGAACAGGGAACGTAAGTACAGTACCAGTAAACCTAAATGTTTTTGGTGCAAGATATTCAAGTGGGTCAGAGTTACACTGTGGAGCAGAGCTAGTTTTTATTTTTTCTTCTCCCAGGCGGCACAGAGCGGCAGATTCTGGAGAGCCGAGGGAGAAATTTGATCCACCACCAGGCGCAAAGGTGGAGCTAGGGGGTGGCCAATGGTGGCCTTGACCACCATAGATTTTTTTTTTCTGCCACCCCATCATTTGAGGAAAATATAAATATCAGCAATATAAAAACTAAACTGCATTCTGGTCAAATGATCAGTATGGCTGCTTTACATACACATGTACACACATATTTACACATTACTATTGTTTTCAGCACATTTATTTATTTTTACTTTTTGATTGTGTTTGTGCTGTGAGAGGAGTTGCTTTTAATCTCATTGTACATGGGTACAGGTAGTCTTCGACTTACGACGGTCTCGAGTTACGACACGCATCTCCATCCATCCATCCATTTTCTTCCGCTTATCCGGGGTCGGGTCGCGGGGGTAGCAGCCTAAGTAGGGACACGCATCTCCATAATTTTTTATTTTTTTTAAGCCGAGTTACGCAGTTTCCAGCAGTTTCCGGTTAGCTGCGGAGGCTACGGCTGCCCTGTACAGTACTCTCTAAAAAAGCTAAGTCTGGTCCTCTGGACATTCAAAAAACAAAACTTGTTGGACCAAGCTGGACAGGCAGCAGCTGTGGAAAAGTTGCTGTTTTATGGACGGCTGTTTCACAACGTAAACGAATGCAGAATCCGGAGGAGGGATGGAGGAAAGGCTTCACCAGCATTCCAGAGTAGGAAATTAACTCTTTTTTCCTTCATTATGGCTCCAAATGTATGTGTTTTTTGATAATTATGTAGGGTACTGTGTTAGGATAGGCTAAGTGCTTGGTAAAATACAGTACTGTACGTATAAGGTGCAGTTTGGACGTATGTTCCGACTTACGTTGAAATTCGGGTTACGAGTAGTAACCCGAATTTCAACGCAAGTCGGAACATACATCCAAACGATGCAGCGTAGGAACGGATCTCCGTCGTAAGTCGAGGACTACCTGTATAGTAACAAAAAAGGTATTCATTCATATGTGCATGGAATGTGCAGCCTCATGATGTATGCAAACATTCATACTCTTATACACGTACACACACACACATATATGCATATAAATGTTAATTTTTATTTGGCAACACTTTATTTGAAGGGGCGTTCATATGACTGACATGACATTTATTTACCCTTTACTTATACGGGTAATCTCACTGAGTCACGAGGATTCATTCGAGAGAGACCTGTTTGGGAGCAGATGGTTGAACCTGTGACTTTCCGATCACAGGCCCATCTTCTCTAACCTCTGCACCACCACTCCCCCAGGTGACAGGTCGTGTGTACAGGTGCATCTCAAAAAATTACAATATCATGACAAAGTTCACATTTTTGTCAGTCATTTCAGAAAGTGAACTCGTATTTTACGTAGATTTGTTTCACATACAGTGAATTATTTCCAGCCTTTATATTTGTCATGTTGATGATTATGGCTTACAGATAACACTCAGTGTGTCAGAAAATCAGAATGTTGTTTAGAGGTTTATATATTGTAAACGCCTGGTGTCTCACCCTGATCAGCTGATTGACTCCTGGGCATGAGCTACAAATGTCTCATTCCTCAAGTCCAGTCACTCCTGAACCCGAGACAACATCAGAAGTGTCTTACCTGCTGAGGAGATAAAGATCTGGACTGTCTCAGTGGTCCAATGTCCTATTTTCAGATGAAAGTAAATTTTGAAGCTCATTTATAAATCAAGGTCCCAGAGTCTGGAGGACGAGTGAAGAGGAGAATGAAGTTTCAACAGTCAGTGATGGTTTGGGTCCATGTCTTCTACTGGTTCTGGTCCACTGGTTTTCTGAAGTCCACAGTCAACGCAGCATCTAGCAGGACATTTGAGAGCTCTTCCTGCTCGTTTTGATTTTTAGCTTTATGGAGAAGATAATTTCATTTTCCAGCTGGACTTAGCTCCTGTACACACGGACAAAGGTACCTGAAGCTGACTGTGGAATATTCTCATTTTCTGAGACACTGAATTTTGAATGTCCATTATTTATAAGCCATAATCATCAAAATGACAAGAAATAAAGGCTTGAAATATTTTACTCTGTGTAATGAATCTTTGAGTTTCACTTTCTGAAATGACACAAAAAAAAAAGTTTCCACACTATTCAAAATCTTTCGAGATGGTAAAATGTGTCTAAAGTGTTACAGTAAGTAGTAAAGCTTTAGTTGTGGACATGAATAGTGGACAAACGGTGGATTTATGACACGGATGTGGTGTTTGTAGTGAAGCTTGTAGTTTCTATTTGTGTACTTCTTCCGTTTTACTTACCTGATCAGGACTAACTAAACTAAATGACAAAAAACAAACAAATAAATTTAAAAACCTTAATGTGTTCTGAGCATCGTCATCGTTCAGACATGAGCAACATGCGCACGTGATCAAACTCCGGGTCCTCAAAAATACTGACAACCCCTCAAAAAGTGAAGAGTTGTTCAAAACGTCTCTTCCTTCAGAAAGATGTTGGTCTGGGTGGTGCTTCATTAGAGAACATTATACTGTGTACTTTACTACAGCCATGCACACAGTATACTCCTCTTTACGTAAATCCATTTGAGAAGTGACCTGTATGCAGGAACACGTTTTCAAGTATGTAAGATTGGGTGGATGATGCTCAGATAACCTTTAAGTGTAAAAAATTAAAGTTTCCCCACCCCCCCCCCTGCTTTAATCTCTAAATTAAATATGCTGCAAGTACTTCTCTTGCAAAGTCTGGTGAGGAGGAGGAGGAGGATGAAGAGGAGAATGAAGAAGATCCTCTCCAACGGCTCCTGAAGAGTCACTCAGGAGCTTGAAGCAGTCCCCAAGATGGGGACATAGTTCTCTGCATTAATGGTGCCTTTCCAGACATGCAAGCTGCCCATGCCACAAGCGCTCATGCAACCCCATACCATCAGTGATGCAGGCTTCTGAACGGAGCGTTGATAACAACTTGGGCTATCCTTGTCCTCTCTGGTCCGGATGACATGGCGTCCCAGTGTTCCATAAAGAACTTCAAATCGTGACTCATCTGACACAGAACAGTCTTCCATTTTGCCACACTCCATTTTAAATGACCCCTGGTCCAGTGCAAACGTCTGAGCTTGTGGAGCTTGTTTAGAAATGGCTTCCTCTTTGCACTGTAGAGTTTCAGCTGCAACGGTGGATTGTGTTCACTGACAATGCTTTCTGGAAGTATTCCTGAGCCCATTCTGTTATTTCCTTGACAGTGGCATTCCTGTTTGAGGTGCAGTGACGTTTAAGGGCCCGGAGATCACGAGCATCCAGTAGAGTTTTACGGCCTTGACCCTTACGCACAGCGATTGTTCCAGATTCTCTGAATCTTTTGATGATGTTATGCACGGTTGATGATGATAACTTAAAAGTCTTTGCTATTTTACGCTGGGTAACACCATTCTGGTATTGCTGCACTATCTTTCTGTGCAACAATGGTGGAATTGGTGATCCTCTTACCATCTTGGCTTCTGAGAGACACTGACACTCTGAGAAGCTCTTTTTATACCCAATCATGTTGTCAATTGACTTAGTGTTAATTGGTCTTCCAGATGTTCGTTATATGCTCAATTTCCTTTTTCCAGCCACTTATTGCTACTTGTCCCAACTTTTTTGAGATTTGTTGACACTGTGAAATTTTGAATCAACATATTTTTCCTTTAAAATGTTACATTTACTCAGATTAAACTTTTGATCTGTCATCTATGTTCTATTATGAATAAAATCTTGACTTTTGCCATCTCCACATCATTGCATTCAGTTTTTATTCACCATTTGTTTAGTGTCCCAACTTTTTGGGAATCCAGTTTGTACTTTACTTTGCAGTTTTTCACTTGGTCTTCAGGGTACGGATCCCTGGCGATAAATGAGGGATTACTGTATACAGTGTACACATTTATACATGTGCATAAATGTGTATATGTAGAATATATATCACTGATGAATACATTCAGATTATCTAGAATCAACTTGTAAAGAAGTAAAAAAGCTCCGTCTGAATTGTCTTTTAAAAAGTCGACCTCACTGCAGGTTTTATTTGTTCTTTTGAACGTTTTGGTCAGAATTTGTACATTATTCAGAAGCAGACTTGTAAAAATGTGCTTCTAAACATTTGTCAGTGGTGAACAAGTTTCCTCCCTGATCCCGTTTGATGCACAGCCTTACGACGCTCCAACTCCGTCCGGTGAATTAAATAACCTCCCGAGGTCGTCCACATCGAGTCAAACCAGAATCCTGCGGCGCCGTTCTGTCTTGTAAACAGCCATCTCACTCGAGATATGCTGCTGTTTTTCATGCCTTCAGTGTTCAGCTGTGCAGAAAATTAACTCCTGGAGCTACAGCAAAAACCACACGGGCCTATTTACATACAGTCGTCCCCACCATTCTCCCTCCTTCGTTCCCTGAACATCCATCAGCAGCGCTCGTCATCATGTAAACTATCATTTCCATGTCTTCCACACATCTTAACATGCTCGCACAAAGCACAGCAGCTAAACACCTCCAACACCTGCTCTGTAAATGTCATTGATTTGTTTTACAATTCAAAGAGCTGGCAGCCCGTTTCATATCAGCTTGGATCAAAATGAAGGATTATTCACTGCATCTGTGTTAACGAGGGAAGATAATGAGCCGAAATGTGAGAATTTTGTGGCTTTTAAGTGTCTTTTGCTGCCTAATATTCATGTAAGAGCTCAAAAGGCTTATAAACAAAACCAAACTCGAACAACCAGCAGTGTAAAATATGAGCAACAGGAAGGGGCAACATTTTAGCTTTGACAAGGTAAATCGTCAACTAGAGATCAGGATCAGAACAGAAAGATGTTTGATCGTCAGCAGTTGAAGTAGAGACACACACACACGTATCAGTGAACACACACAAACAGCACAAACTGGGTACTTTATACTGCTGTCAGCTGTCCTCGAGCACCTTGCCTCCTCCTCCCAGCAGCGACTGGTCTGAAACGACGTGGGAGGACAGGAGATGTGGAAACAGATGGGTTCTGGTGCTGGCCGAAAACCCAGAGTTTGACAGTAACGGGCCTGAAGAGAAACAGAAAGGGACAGCCCCATCTGGGACTAATATCGCACAACTAGCCTGTAGCTAAACAGATTTATAAACCAACAATGCCTCCTGGCCAAAACACAGTGGGGCTAGCTAAACTTATGATCTAATTTAAATAAAAGTTTGGTTCTTATCTGCATGGTTCTCTAATTTGTGGGTATTTAAACAATTATTGCAAGGAAAAGTCCTTGGAAGCGATAGAAGCACCCTTAAGCCAGCATCTCATTGGGCTGCCACAGTTAGACTAATTGGCACCTCTACATTGTAAGAAAATTGCAAGAAAAAGCTAATAAAAAATAATAATTGCAAACTTGATGAATTCTAGACATTGAGACCTAGGGCCCTGCAAGCCATGCAGCCATTAAAAAAATTTAAAAAAAATAAAAACAGGTTTGCAACAATAGGAGAAACTTGGGACGTGATAGCACATCCATGTTTCTGCCTAGAATATAGTGGCCATTCAGTTTATAGCTTTGTGTTGGTTTGAGAGAAGTAAAGGAGGCCATCTTTGTGAGACCAGCTATGTTGTATGGTCTGGAGACGGTGTCATTGACAAAAAGACAGAAGAAAGAACTGGAAGTAGCAGAAATGAAGATGCTGAGGTTCTCCTTAGGAGTGACAAGGATGGATAAGATCAGGAATGAGATCATCAGAGGTACAGCACATGTTGAACAACTGGGAGATAAAGTTAGGGAGGCCAGACTGAGATGGTTTGGACATGTCCAGAGGAGGGACAGTGGTTTGGACATGTCCAGAGGAGGGACAGTGGGTATATTGGTAGAAGGATGTTAGAAATGCAGCTGCCAGGAAAAAGACACAGAGGAAGGCCAAAGAGGAGATATATGGATGCAGTTAGAGAGGACATGAAGGTAGTTGGAGTGAGGACAGAGGATGCAGAGGACAGAGTGAGGTGGAGGAGGATGACTCGCTGTGGCGACCCCTGAAAAGGGAAAAGCCGAAAGAAGAAGAAGAAGAAGAAGAAAGGAGGCCATCTTTGTGAAGAGAACCTGTCATGGGGGCAGAGGCCTCCGGGTTCAACTGTCCCCCTCTTACAATGCTGTTATTGCTAGTTTCACCCAGCCCTCTGTGAATAGTGTAGTGGAACATATATATTGTGTATTTAAAGACCGTGTAAAGTGAAATTAAATGTGTGTTTTTAGTTTGTCACATGGCATAAATATGTGTTATTAATCACCCATTTAAATCTGACTGATTAAAAACATTGTTTACATTATAAAATTAAGTCTCAAAAATCATGAAAAAACATGATTTTGCCTTGCCCTGGAACGCTGGGGGCGTGTCAGTGCGTGGGCGTGGTTTCAGCGCAGCTGCGCTCGTGGCCCCTGCCCTGAGCTGACTCTCTGTGGAGAGGCAGGCAGCAGAGATCCAGTAAACCTGCTCTGTTTTTATCCGAGTTCTGTCTGTAACAGCAGCTACTTTTTCCAAGAGTTACGCTGTTTTTGTAAATAGTTTTCTTGTGTGTTTTTAATCTGGAATGAATAAAAAAAAAAAAAAAAAGAGTTGCACCATGCGGGATTTGAACCCGTGGGCTTTGGGACGAAAGGCAAGCGCTTTATCCATTGACCTAACGAGGCATTACAGATACTTGGTATAAAACCACGCGGTATAAAAAGATGTTATGATTTGTACGGGTGCCCTGACCATTGCGACATCCAGGGAAGATGCACGAACGAGACATAATTGATTAGCTAGCTAACAATGAACAAAATATCTATGCTATTGCTATCTGATGCTATCTGCGATTCGCGAGTGAACGGCTCCACCGAGGCGAATTTATACGGCTGGAGCTGCAGGGGGTGGGGCTATACTAATGAGGACCGCGTGACGAAACGCGGTCACATTTAAAACACGCCTAAAAAATCCTGAAATAGAAATATGTTTATACACAGTTTGCTCTATAACTCCAAAATTAATTGAGCTACAATTTTGAGACTTTTTACTCATTTACAAGATTACAATTATGACATTTATAATGTTTATTGAAGAAAATGTTGAAATTCACTTTACACGGTCTTTAAACACTTACGGGTCCACCATTTTGTAACTGAACACCGAGCTGTGCCAATTATATTTAAGTGATATAATACTTGTCAGTTTGCTGACCAGTACAATATTCCAGAAGAAATTGGAGCAGATTTGATCTGACCCAAATACATTCGCTAGTTCACCCTTTTTCCGGCTTTGATGTGACTAGACAAATGTAATTCCACGAGAGACTTCAACTTATGTTGGTCCACCAGAAGATAGACCTTTTATTGAAACAATCATAAAAGTACATTAAACATTTGTATCGACATTAGCTCTGATGT
>JBBPBX010018786.1:11582-29302 GCA_038048925.1 Garcialebias charrua
TTAACAAACATTTTTTTAATTTCAACTTCCAAAAACTTACAGTTTATGTTTATGTTTATGTTTATTAAATTTGTTCATTTTTTTTACAAAAGAAACACAATACAAGACAATCCCATTAATGATACGTACACAATGTAAAAAAATGAAAGGTAGCAGAAAGAAGAATAAATCTTATTATATCTGCCCCTTTTTTCAAACAATCAGATTAAACAATGATAATCTTTCACCAGCAGTACAAAATGACTAACTCTTTCTAATTTTCTAATACTAATACTAATACATAACTAATAATTGATACAATACACATTATGCTAATTCATATATATATTTTCAACAAATTCCTTTTGATCATTTTCTTAAATGTAAACAGTGACTTGGCATTTTTAACTACATTCTCCAAGCTTACAAGCTTAAAACTTACAGTTTTGAAAAAATTAACAGAATCAAAAAACACTTTAAAACTTTACCTATTCACATAATGAGCATAAAAATGTATTGCCACTTCTTCAAATTATTACAGAACTTGGAACGCAAGTATAGTGGGCCGGGAGGTCGTTGGGGTTGTAGGGGGTCTTGGGGGCTTCCCCCATAAAATTTTGAATAAAGTACTGTAGATGCAAATTCCTGCATCAAAAAAAAAACGTATTTTACGGCCTATGAGTCACAGTTTTTTTTAAACTAATTTTCATGTCCTGCGACTTATGGGGCAAAGCGACATATTTATGGATATTTTCCCATAGACCAATTTTTGGCTGAGACATGACAGTTTCCATTCATTCTGACGAAAAAAATGGAGCAGTACCACTTTCGGTCGCTAGAGTACACCGACCGTTCCCAGCTCACGTGTCCGAAAAAAGCCTCCTCTGCTCGGACTCACTCTGTCGCAGCCCGGCCTCCTGAACTCTGGAGGTCTGAACTAGTGTTTGTTAGCAAAATAGCTCATGAACCACACAACAGATTTTGATGAAACTTACAGAAAGTAATCACTGGATGGATATTTACAACTGATTAGCTGTAGGAGATGTTTGAGTGAAAATTCGATTTATTTATAATTCATTTTCGCAGCGCGCGCGACCGTTTGGAAGACGTCAAAGCGAAACAATTTAAATCCAGCTGATTTGACCATTACGTGAATTTATTAAGGAACGGTTAAGCTTGGAAACACTTTTGCTATAATGTCAGCAAACATATATATATTTTTAAGTGTTTATCTTGCTAAATTTTAAAGAAAATGCAGCGGCCCACCCGCGCGGGTGCACGTAGCGAAACTACTTTTTAAATCCAGCTGATTTGACAATTACGTGCATTTATTAAGGAAAAGTTAAAGGTTCACTATGTAATTTCTGGAGAATGCTGGGACTTAGAAAAATTGCCATCAGGTAAAAGCATTCTGCTCCCTCCCCCTCAGAGCCCACAGTCCGTTCTCTGTTGAACTTGAGTTCTGCAGCTCCGCCTCCTGCTGAATGTCCGCTCGAGCCGCTTCAATATTCTGTGATTATATGTTAATAAAACGTTCTAAAAAAATAAAATAAAACCATGAATCACTGGTCCTACAACACAAAAACCAGCAGAAATCAGCAGAGGTTCACGAAGCAACGTTGGACATGATTTAATTCGCTCGTGACTTCCTCGTTTCTGTCAGTGCAGGAATGGAATGTCTGGAATGCTCCACCTCCTCTGCATGTCCTGTCTCAGCGCTGCAAAGTTCTGTGATTATATGTTAATAAAACGTTCTAAAAAATATAATAAAACCATGAATCACTGGTCCTACAACACAAAAACCAGCAGAAATCAGCAGAGCTTCACGAAGCAACGTTGGACATGATTTAATTCGCTCGTGACTTCCTCATTCCTGTCAGTGAAGGATGAAGCGATCACTTGACTTTTGGCAAAAAAACAAAATAAAAGTCCAGCTCTGGGATGAAGAAGGGATATTTAATACATTTGTGTCACATACAAATCAGTCCTGCATCGCTTTGCAATCCTTTGAATGAGAACGTGCGCGGCGGGCTGGGACAGGCGGGGGCGTGGGTTGGGGCGTGACAAACAACTCTGTTTTTATTGGCTGGTCATTGTCCGGGTCACTCTGTGTTTTTAGTGTTTTTATAAATGCTGATAGAGAAGCAAGGGGACTATAGTTTTTTTCAGAGATTACTTTGTCTAACATCAGTCTGTCAGTAGATAGTGACAGAGTGAAGAAATATGTTAAAAATATATTGTTAGAAAAGTTACAGACTGCATTACAAAGTTACATAGTGCAGCTTTAAGCTAAGACACATCTTTGCTATAATTTTCAGCAAACAAATAATTGTTTTTACCGTGTTAATCTTGTAAAGTCCTTCTGTGCACGCTCCTGTGGCTGTCATTTGCAGCAGGGCAAAACGTCACCGGCCCACATTTCGGGTTGTCGGCGGTGACGCGTAACATACGCGACGCGTCAGCGGTGTCGCATAATAGATGCGACTTATGGGGCGAAGCGACATATTTATAGATTTTTCCAATTTATTGGACATATTGGACTAAAGCGACTTATGGGGCGGAGCAACTTAAAGGGCGGAAATTACGGTAAAAATTGCGACCCCCAAGCACCGACTTACGGACCCCCCGGGGCTCCGGGGACTCTAACATGAGAACCACTCTGTAAAGTACAGACCCCTGGGTCTTTGATCCACATCATGAATATTTTTAACAAAAATGACATCAAATGGGAATAGAATGTTTAAGAATTAAGATACCTGATTAGCTTAAATGCAAAACAAAACAAAACAACAAAAAAATTGATTCTTGCCAGTTTAAACCAGTTGTTTTAGGACTTTTTAGCTGGGAGCACTGGCATTATATGTAAGGTCAAAAGAGCTGATGAGAATGAGAAGTGCAGTTAAATAGAGGGACCGTGTTGGGGCCCTCGCTGTCGGGGGTTGGGCGCTTGGGCGTGTGTCGGCTCGGCCTGGTGGCTGCCTGGTGGGGCTCGGATCCTCTGGTCCTGTCGGGTCTGGGCCTGAGGGATGGGCGTCCCCGGGCCTCGGTGTCCGGGCCTGGGGCTACGTCAGTGCAGCGGGCTCCGATGGCGGGCCTGTGAGTTTGTTGCTGTTGGCCCCGGGGGGTCATTGTGCGCTGGTGGGGCTCTTCCTGTTCTCCCCTTTGGTCGGATCTGGGGAGTTGGCTCGTCCTGTTCGGGTGGCCCTGGGGACTCTGGGCTTGAGGTCCTTCTTGGGTCTTGGGCTCTGATCGCCCCTTTGTCTGCCTCGGGCCTTGGGGGGACGGATCTCTGATGCTTCGCGGTCACTATTGAATGTTCTATTCGAGGAACCTTATTCACTTATGCATGCTCACAACCACACACAAATGGGTGCAGGGATGTATATGTAGATATCATATGCAGATATGTAGATGGGTATATGACTGAATATGAATGTATACGGTATGTATGTATACTGTATATACATTTGTAAGTATGGGTATGTATATTTATGGAAATCTACTGCAAGGTCATGAATGTTATTACCGTATTTTCCGGAATATAGGTTGCACCGGAATATAGGTCGCATTGTCCAATTATTGCCAAAGAGTTGGAAAAATCCATGTATAGGTCGCACCTGAATATAGGTCGCAACCAGTGGTGGGCACCAGCCCGCTAAAGCGCAAATCCGCTAATTGCGGACCTAAACAATTTGTTTGCGCTTTAGCGGATTTACTAATTTTTATAATTCATAAGCGGATTTGCGCTTTTTCTATTTAAAATGCAGTACCGCTAATAACTAATTATCTATCAGTATTCATGGACCTTACCAAGCTCCGCCCAGAAACGCACCCTAAACTCCAACATGGCTGCTTGTCTCACAAACAAAGCCTCGCGCAGCTTGTTTCAATGGAAACATGGCGTCGACTGACCCTCTGCAGGGTATTTCTGAGTCGATTAGTGTATAATTTCTGCCGGATTTCAACAAAATATCAGCCACGACAATGGACAGGGCAACCAACAAGTTCATGTTATTTTTTTTTGGACGTAATCAAGTTGTTTGAGCCACGCGATGCCTCCAACAGTGTGCGCGTCACAGCTAAATGCTACCGGCCGATGAGGAAAACAGCAGCTCCTCACACCCTCAGCATTAATACAGCTGTGGACAGGATCACTGATGCCTATTGTTCTTGCAAGGCTGGGTAAGTCGGGCATTCATGGTTTTGAGGGATACTTTAGAAATCAGTGATTTCTGTAGTAGGCAAAAGTGAGAGCGTGCCTTGGTCTGATACACGGTGCTCGGTGCTAGCATGGCTATAACACGATCACAGTTTAGTAAAAAGCCTTTTCAGGTAGAATGAAATCTTCAATGTATACACGGTACACTTTGCATATTGATCTCTTCAGCTAACGTAAGACTGTGTAACAGACAGGCTTCAAGGTGTAGAAGTTGTCTCGGTATATGCGCTTTAAAATTATCTTTCGCTAGTTTTCCTAAGACCTAAGCGCTTTTGAAATTGCGGGCCTAAATAACTTAATAAGCGCTTTAGAAATTGCGGAACTAATTTTTGGACTAGCGCTGCCCACCACTGGTCGCACCTACGTCAAAATGTGGACCGTGTTTAGCTCTTCTGCAAATGTCTGCCACAGGAGCGCACAGCAAGGCTTTTAAGAAGATTAACACTTAAAAACAATTAATTGTTTGATAAAAATTATAGCAAATATGTGTCTGAGCTGAACTTTTCTTTAATAAATGAATAATTTTAGCAGGATAAACACCTAAAAATATATATTTGTTAGCTGACATTATTGTAAGAGTGTGTCTCAGTTTAATTTTTGTTAATAAATGATTACAAATCAGCTTATTTTATAAAAAGCCATAAATAGGTCGCACCTGAATATAGGTCGCAGGGCATGCACAAATGATAAAAAGCCGTGACCTATATTCCAGAAAATACGGTAGTCTTTATGTGTTGCTGTGTTCTGTCATGTACAGTACTTTGCAGGATTGCAGACGGAGGTTGGGTGTGTTTGCCTTGTGCTTTTTTTGTGGATAATTGTTGTGTTTTGTTGTCTTCCTTTCTGTCTTTCCTGTCTCTCTATTAAAATTAAAATAAATTCATATCGGTGTGAGAGGATGGCTGTAAGGTGAGAAGGGAGGCCATCTATAAAAATAAATAAAAAATAGAGGGACAGTGTTTTTGCAGACTTTTGCATTCCGTGCATATACGCTGTTGTCAAGGAGGAAGGAAGGAAGAGGAAGTGGAGGGAGATGTGCAGAAAATGAAAAAGGCTGATTAAAAAAGTTCAGACTGTGTGAATAGTCCTCGCAAAAGAGGGAGATTATAACTACTTTGTCTTTGATCTTAGTTGATATTATTATTGATTTTATCACTTGTTGTATTTGATTTTTGCTTTTGTTGCACTTTGTAGCACTTTGGGATTTTTATTAATGAAAAGTGCATTATAAATTGAATTCATTATTATTATTGTTACTTTCTCTTTTCCTCTCCAGCAAATGGATAATTTATGATGAATGTTGAGAAATCAGTTTGGTGGGAGTTTCTTTGTCTCTGGTTTGCTCCATGCCACGTTAGAGATCACGCCTGATGGGCTGAACAAACCTCCTCCTCCTGTTTTTCTCCTCAGAGCTGTCTGACGCTCACAACAAACTTTTCCAGCCTTTTTCTTTCTTTCTGCGTCTGGAATGCGCTTTTCTGAGGGGGGAAACTGCAGATTTGTGCTCCAGCATGCCTCACTGAGGAATGGCATCAGCTGTGTTTGAAGGGACGTCTCTGGTCAACATGTTTGTCCGGGACTGCTGGGTCAACGGGACCCGGAGACTCATCATCAGCCAGCGCGGGGAGGAAGAGGAGTTCTTTGAGATCCGGACCGAGTGGTCCGACAGGAACATCTTATACTTACACAGGAGTTATTCTGATCTGGGGCGGCTGCTTAGAAAACTGCTGGAGTCCTTCCCTGAGGACAGAAGAGCCCTCTCCAAGTCTCCTCTGATTGAAGGTTGGTCACACAGGAAACGATAAGTCAGATCAGTGGTCAGAGGCGCAGCTGGTCACATGGAGACATGGGAGCTCCTTACGTTTGCTTTTTGTGCAAAACTACACCCAAACTGTGTGAATACCCAACAAAATGTGTCCCGTTTGCAAATTAAAATGAAAAATTGTAACCTCATGCAAGAAGCAGGGGCGCCCATAGAAAGTTTTCGAAAGGGTGGCCAAGGGTACGGAGCCCCCCAGGGGACGTGGAAAAAATTTTTTTTCTTTGCGTGAGCACGCAAACGTTTGCGTGCGCACGCAAAACTATTGCGAGGTAACGCAAAACCTTTTGCGTGGGAACGCAAAACCCTTTGCGTTCCCACGCAAAAGGTTTTGCTTTACAGACACCATGGGAGGGGTTCCTTTAAAAGGAATGTGGACTCAGTAATGAAAGCATGTCACTGTGGCGCAACCAGTAACGCATCAGCTTGCCGCTCCAAAGGTCACGAGATCGATTCCCAGACGGGACAACATTTTTTTTTTTTTAGATTATTTATTCATTCCAGATTAAGAAAACAGAAGAAAACTATTTACAAAACAACAATAAAAACGTTCAATTATATAATCATTCCTCTTTCTTATTTTGCTTAATGGTTTTTAACTTATCCCTGAAATTCTGACACAGAATCACAAGTTCAGAGGGACAAACAGAGCGCAGCTGATTCCACGGAGCTTGAACGTGAAATATACAACGGAAAATTACTTTTACCACTGCAGCACACACTGGACATCCTTATATTTGATATATATGATTTCGAAATTCAATTAAATTGAGGGTACTGTCTGCTCCATTGTCGTAATGTTGAGCCACAAACAACAATGCTGCAGATAATACAGGTTTTTATTGTTTATTCTGTGACATTAAGCAAAATAAGAAAGAGGAATGATTATATAATTGAAAGTTTTTATTGTTGTTTTGTAAATAGTTTTCTTCTGTTTTCTTAATCTGGAATGAATAAATAATCTAAAAAAAAAAAAAATGTTGTCCCGTCTGGGAATCGATCTCGTGACCTTTGGAGCGGCAAGCTGATGCGTTACTGGTTGCGCCACAGTGACATGCTTTCATTACTGAGTCCACATTCCTTTTAAAGGAACCCCTCCCATGGTGTCTGTAAAGCAAAACCTTTTGCGTGGGAACGCAAAGGGTTTTGCGTTCCCACGCAAAAGGTTTTGCGTTACCTCGCAATAGTTTTGCGTGCGCACGCAAACGTTTGCGTGCTCACGCAAAGAAAATTTTTTTTTTCCACGTCCCCTGGGGGGCTCCGTACAAGGGCGATAGTCTTGGGACAAATCGCCAAAACCAAAAGACATTAGAATTTCAGAAATTTCATCATGGCCTTTGTCTTATATAGACTTTTTGAAAAATACTGCCAGTGGTGTAGTAGTCTACATTTTTGTATACTGTGCTTAGAAACCAAAGTACACTGGTTAGTACAAAGTAATCTGCAATTTATTTTGATTTTTAAGTGTGTTGAACATTTCAAAATTCCTCTGATGCTTTTATATGAATAAATGAGCAACAAACTTTGTGCACCAGTTGGCTTTATATTACAAACATGTTACAGAATTTATAGCAAAACATGTTCAAGTAGTACAGAAAAATTTATTATACAAAAAGCAGGTTGAACCAACTGAATGTGTCTATAAAATGTTTTATTTATTTATTCATGAATTTATTCATTTAAAAAAAAAAGCAAAACAAAACAATTCTATAAACAATAAGAAATACAATCAAAAATAAAATGAAAGGCAGCAGAAGGAAGAAAAAAAATCTTATTATATCTGCCCCTTTTTTCCAAACAATTAATTCAAACAATAATAATCTTCAAGTAACAAAACAAAATGAATAACTCCTTCTTGAGCGACAATTCATACAATACACATTACGCTACTTCATAATTTTTTGTAACAATTCAACTTTGATCATTTTCTTAAACGTGCACATTGATCTGGCATTTTTAACAGCATTCTCCAGGCCATTCCACAATCCAATTCCCTGGATTGAGGTAGACCGTCCCTTCAAATTACAAAGTAGTTCTGAATTTCGGTTTCACAAAATGTATTTCTATCCCCTTAAGATTTGAACAACTTTCTCTTTTAACAAAATGTATTTGGATATTTAAAAGTAATGTGTTATTATGAGCCCTATACATAACTGATAAAATACTATAATCTACCAAATCATGAAACTTCAGTATTTTCAGTTGATAAAATAAAGTACTTGATGTTCCAAATGTGTTGACAATGACACAAGCCCATGTCATGTATCATTGCCCGTTATAACCTACATGACATGGGCTTGTATCATTGGGCACTTTTAAGTGGGTATACTAAAATTTCCCAGCTTTTCTAGTGGGTATACTCCATATGCCCGCATATCACATACTTTGTAGACTAACACCACTGAATACTGCAGTATGGAAGTTATTGTTACAGGTCTCTCTTGTAAATGACTCAGTGAGACTAACTTGTATAAATAAAGTTGAATGAATTGGCACGTCTCACTGAGCTGTTTGCGACAAATCATGATTGGCATCTCCAAGACAGTTTCCAAGGTGCCTCAAAACATTTATATGGAAGTTCTCAGGCTCCTCGCATGAGTTGCAGGGCTTCGCTTTTCTGTTACTGGAATTTTGAACATCCATCCACCACCCGCTTCTTCCTTTCCGGGTCGAGGTTGGGGAGTGCAGTCACTGTGCAAGAGGTGGGGGGATACCCTGGACAGGTCATACGTCCATCACAGGGACATACAGAGACAAATGAGACAAACAATTATTCACTCTCTCACTCACACCTAGGCACAATTTAGTTACTAATTAACCTAACATGCATGTTTTGGTATGTGGGAAGAAACCAGAGAAAACTCATGCATGCATGGAGAGAACATGGAAACTTCATTCAGAAAGGCAGATAGGTTTTTGACTGGAATTTGAACGGACAACCTTCTTGCTGAGAGGCAACAGTGCTACCAATTCTTAACATGTTAAATTTTGCTAGACAAATTATCTCCCACAATTGCCTCTAGAGTCGTGGCAGGCATCTGGAACCTGTCATAAGCTTTTCTGTTTGGTTTCTGTAGTTGTAGAGCTGGGCAGCATGGCAGGGTATTGAGTTGCATTTTTACCTTACTGGTTTCCATCCCAGCCTTCTTGTGTGAAATTTGTGTGTTCATTCCGTGTATAGGTGAGTTTTTTTTCTGGGTACTTTGGTTTCCAACTACAGACCAAAAACATGCTTGTTGGGTTAATTGGTGACTCTAAGTTATCCCTAAATATAAGTGTGAGAGTGAATGGTTATTTTTCTTTAGCCTCCCCCAGCAACCAAGAAAAAAAAAAGGGAGGTTAAGAAAATGGATGAATGGTTATGAAGCTGCATTTTTCATTAAACTTAAGTGAAGCAAGTGCACTTTTGTCAAATTTTGACCCAACTTTTACCTTGAGTCTGTGTAAATGAGGTGCTCAATGTTTTAAATTAAAATTTGCATTTATTTGCAATATTGTGTCTCCCACTGGTCCCCAACAGTTGCAACCCAGTAAGATGCCACCTTTAGTCATGTCACAGCTGAGAACAGCACAGTCAGGTCTCTCTTGTAAATGAGTCCCTGAGGCTCAATGGGATTAACCTGTACAAAGAAAGGTTGTATGGATCAGTCAAACGCAGTGAATACATATTTAAACATGGTGGTCTGGTTCCTGCATTCTTGATTCAATGACACACGTGTGCAAAAAAAAAGACCAGAAATTGAGAAATACACTATCACAATGCAAAGTCCATCTAGGTTTCGATCCCTCTGGAACATCAATATCAGAGTTTAAAAAAATCAATGTATTACCACGACATATTTATGCTCAGATGAGTCACATATATCTTCAAGAGTTGCTGCCAGTTGTTGACAAAACATGTTGTGTCGTAAAAATTAAGAAATAAGCAGGAATGCTAAAATGTAATGCATAGAAAATTAGAGGAGGAGCAATACTTCTTTCTCTGATTTGTATTTGGGGGGTCTCCTTGTCATGCACAAGTCAACCGTTTTAGGACTAGAAAGTCGCAGTTCAACTCCCAGCCATTCCCACATGTCGTGGTGTCTCTGAGCAAGACACCTAATCCCTAATTGCTCTCCAAGCGCCCGTACGTAGCTGCCCACTGCTCCACCTGCATGGGTGCATCTTATGTGTGATGGATTAAATACAGAGAGCTAATTTCACCATTGTATAGGAACACACAATGGTGACGATCACATACTTCCCTTTCCCATTTTACATGATTAGTGTTTAGCGCATATCTTAGATCTTTTAGCGTATTGTTTAGCGTTAGTTAGCATATAGCGTTTCTTTTTATGCTTTATATTTTTGCTATTTTTGGATGTAACTGGGACCTTGAGTACCGTATACAATTTCATTCCACCTCATGTATCACATGTGATGCCAATGACAATAAAGATAACTGAACTTGAACTTGAGTTAATATTCATGCTTTTAAATAAATAAATGGTGATGGCCATTCTCAACCTGTACTTGTTAGTGTCATTACTGAGAAAGCAAATCAAGCAAATTTTTACCATTTTGTGATTAATAACATTGCCACTGTTCCACAATAATAATAATAATAATAATAATAGCACTTTCTTTTAGATAATTAGAATATTTATATTGGTTCTTAAAGTTGGGGTTGGGACCCCATCCATCCATCCATCTATCCATCTATCCATCTATCTATCTATCTATTGTATCTATCTACTGTATCTATCTACTGTATCTATCTATGTATCTATCTATCTATCTATCTATCTATCTATCTATCTATCTATCTATCTATCTATCTATCTATCTATCTATCTATCTATCTATCTATCTATCTATCTATCTATCTATCTATCTATCTATCTATCTATCTATCTATCTATCTATCTATCTATCTATCTATCTATCTATCTATCTATCTATCTATCTATCTATCTATCTATCTATCTATCTATCTATCATCTATCTATCTATCTATCTATCTATCTATCTATCTATCTATCTATCTATCTATCTATCTATCTATCTATCTATCTATCTATCTATCTATCTATCTATCTATCTATCTATCTATCTATCTATCTATCTATCTATCTATCTATCTATCTATCTATCTATCTATCTATCTATCTATCTATCTATCTATCTAATCTATTAATCTAATCTATTCATCCAGCCATCCATTATCTTTATCAGTTTCTAGCTTTCTGGGTCATGGGGTTCACAGATGCCCATATCCAGCTATCACTGTGTGAGAGGTGGGGGACACCTGGACAGGTCTCCAGTCCGTCACAGGGACACAAACAAGAGAGACAAACAGCCATTCACTCTCTCACTCACACCTAGGGACAATTTAGAGTTACCAATCAGACTAACATGCATGTTTTTGGACTGTGGGAGGAAACCGGAGTACCCAGAGAAAACCCACGCATGCACGGAGAGAACATGCAAACTTCACGCAGAAAGGCCCCAGGCTGGGATTTGCACCAGCAACCTTCTCGCTGAGAAACAGCATCTTTACTGCGCCACCATAGATCATGAAACAAAAAGTGAGGAGTCTTGAGAAAATCTTCAGAAAGTACTGTACATGTAGTTGTGTTTAGTTGTGCTCTTATCAAACCCTTGTTCAGTTGACTTATCAATGTTTGGACACCTCAAGAAGCAGAAGATGGAGGTCACACAGGAACTGAACCGTTTGGGAACCACTCCACTATAATGGACTGACTGGTGGAAACACATGCCTCTGCCTGGACAGTATCCTTCAATATTCAGATTCCTGCCTTGGACAGCACAAACAGCTGCTTCCTACTCTTCACATTTCTGAGGATCACAGTTTGACTCCTCTACCAGAACAGCTGTGGAAAATATTTTACTCTTTTTCCATGCTGCACATCATCTTTTACCATATAAGGCATTATTACACATGATGAGAGCTAATACTTTAATATTGTGTACAAAAATTAAAACGAAGAGACGGAGCGAGGTAACATTAGTTCGTGGTCACCCTGAACCGCTCCACATGAAGTTTGTTTGGACAGGATAATAATTAACAAAACCCACGTTTGGAAGTCATTTTAGTGAGCTTGTCACTAATGTGTGGACCAAATATTCCTCAGAACATGATGAAATCTGTATGTTTTCATAATTTTTAGCATCTTTTGTTGCACAGCAAGTATTTCTGATCTGTCAGGTTTACACTTATTTGCTTCTTCTCGCATACTGTACATAAAAGTATAAACACATCTATTGAACTTTTTTTATTTTTATATACAGTATATAAAATTACTGGAGATCACAGTTTTTTAGGCTGATTTCAATGTCCTTTTTAATTTCTGATCTGCAGATCTTGATTTTAACCCATTTTGATTTCCATTTAATGGCTGCAAGTACAAATGTAAAATACAATTTCCCTTCTAATTGCTGAAATAATTGAACGTTTGAGTTTATTAACAGTAAAATGTTTTCTTTCATACACGTCTTCATTTGATTTAATTTTTAAACAAGCAGAACATAAAGAGCTCATTTGGAGTTTTCTTAGTTGAAACTTTCACAATGAAGGTGTGCACAAGATTAGCTTAGCTGCATTTGACTCATTAGATTGGTGCATTCTTAATTATGTTTCACAGTAAGTGTTTATACGTGAACAGAAATCAGCATGGCTGCAACATAATGATCAACACACTTCTGATTTGTTTTATTAAAAAATAAATCACATTTTAAAGGTAAATATGTGATTATTTTTTCTAAATGCATTAAGAACTGTTAATCAGAGTCTCCTTTATGAACTTTCAGGAGGTCATGTGGATGGCAACAAACACATAACTGCTAAAACCAATACCCAGTACAGTATTAGTTCTTTACGAAGATCTTTTTGCATTTATTTGTAAACTGAACTCTTTATATCAGGTCCTCTGGATGGTTTTCTTTGTGTTGAAACTTTTCGTTTTTAATCCAAAGTACTTTATCAGTCCAAGGAGCCACAACAAACTCAGTCCCATAGTCCCACTCACATGGGCCAACCAGTTTGATGGTGATAAGATGTGAGTCTCATGATAATTACTGATAATAGGGACTGATGAAGTCCTTTGGATGAAAGATGAAACGTTTCAATCCAAATAAACTGTCCAGAGGACCTGACTTTTGTTGGATTTTGTACCTGGATTATTGAGCATGAACTTTGATGAGTTCTTTATACTGTAGTCAGTCAAATGAAGGCTGAACCAGCTGAAAGCATCAAAGCCCCGGAGGCCGTCTTATCACCAGCAAACTGCTTTTCCCCCACTCTGAAAGTGAGCCGTTTGTGGGATTCAGTTTGCTTCGGTCAGCTCCTCAGACTGAAGAAGTTCTTCGGATGAAGGATGAAATGTCTCAGCAACGAAAGAAACCGTTCAGATGACCTGACTGAACATTGTTGCATTCATACCTGGATTGATGAGCATGAACTTTGGTATCAAAGACAGATGTTGGCTGATAAATTAATTGCTATTCAATCGTGTATTTTCAGATAATCATAATTATCATGAGAAATATTGGTATGCCGACCTAAAACTTTCCAGATTTTGACGTGATCAGCTGGAAGGAACCGTGGTGTTTCAGGCAGACCTTTTGTAGCTGGCCATGATTTGAACACCACGCCGTGGTACCATGGGACTGCTACAGATTTGGCAAAGCTTCCCATTTCTTCTGAGTTTGATCCCCTGGAGAGTCCTTGGCACTTCTCTTTTGTCTCTATACCCACTGGGCCCATCCGAGAGAGTTTCGGAAACATTCCTTTAGTGGCGACTGGGAAGCTTTGTTTCCTTCCCAGGCATTGAAATAGCTGAGAGAGTTGTTGACAGCTGGCTGCGTTGCCTCTGCCAGTGCAGGATGTTGTGTATTTTGTGAAGAAGCATTTTGGACTTCATGACTGACTTTTGCTTCTTTATCCTGACGGTCATGCCTTTTACCCGGATCATAGCTGAAACATAAATGGAGCTGTAAAACGGATGATAGCTCAAGGAGACGTTCAAGACACCGCGTCCCCCCGGGTTGCTTTAATGTTTCATCGGTGTCTTTTTACACCACAAGGTTAATTACAGTCACTCAGTGGATTTTTGCTACTTCCTGTCTCTATTTAATATTTCATCTGCGTCCCTTTGGTCTCTCAAATTGGCATTCTTCAGGAAAAAGAAACTGCTCTGGCCTTTTCTCAGCCTAGTCTGCGCCAGTTTCTGGCTCCAGCCATGTTTTCTCGTTTCTGTGCAGCACCCAGGCAACAAAGAGGGCGTGTAGAGGTTCTCAGACTGATGTCATGATGAGAAAGAGACTCGGAGGGTGAGTGGGGAGGGTACCATATTTAGTCCTGCATGTTTGCAAAGGCCTGCTAACACTCAGCTGAGAGCGAGATTGTTCACTGGTCACCTGAACTTTATACATCATCGAAGAACGTCAACACATCTGCCACTTTTCATTATACAGTACTCTGAAGTGGAGGAGCTAAATCTGTGGTTCAGACTTCCTGTTTTTTTTACAATACATTTTTGAGAACTTTTAGATTATATAAAGTAAAACTACAGATATTGCATTCTCAGAGAAAATGCTGGACACGTTTGCTGAAATTTGTGGAAGTGTGTTCGTGCCGCTGTTGGTCGACGTATTGTTTTTGTGTTAGCCTATTCTTACTTCATATCTTAGATCTTGTTACTGTTTTTCTTTCACAGTTTATACTTTTATTGGATGTCACTGGGACCCTGTGCACACAGTTTTGTTCCAACTCATGCAACACATGATGAGAATGACAATAAAGAAACTTTGACCTTGAAGTACCATATTTCCGGCCTATAAGTCACACCCTTTTGCCTAATTTGCATGCCCTGTGACTTATAGGTCGAAGCAACATATTTAGGGATTTTTTCCCATATTTTTAGACCAATTTTTGGCTGAGATATGACAGTTTCCATTCATTCTGACGAAAAAAATGGAGCAGTACCACTTTCGGCCGCTAGGGGTGCAGTACCACTTTTGGCCGCTAGGGTCCACCGACCGTTCCCAGCTCATGTGTACGACAGGAGCCTCATCTGGTTGGACTCACTCTGTCGCAGCACGGCCTCCTGCTCTCTGGAGGTCTGAACTACTGTTACCTCAGTGTTTGACTGTTAGCAAAATAGGTCAAGAACCACAGGACAGATTTTGATGAAACTTACAGAAAGTAATCACTGGATGGACATTTACAACTGATTAGCTTTAGGAGATGTTTGAGCTAAAATTAGATTTATTTATAATTTATTTTCGCAGCGCGCGTGCACTTTTGGAAGACCGTCAAAGCGAAACAATTTAAATCCAGCTGATTTGAACATTATGTTAATTTTTAAAGGAAAAGTTAAGCTCAGAAACACTTTTGCTATAATGTCAGCAAACATATATATTTTTATAAGGTGTATATCTTGTTCAATTTTAAAGAAATGAAGCGTATGCGCTCGCTGCGCGTGCACGCTTTGCAGCACCGACGTAGCGAAACTATTTTTTTAAATTTAGCTGATTTGATCGGTACGTGCATTTATTAAGGAAAAGTTCAGCTCAGACACATCTTTGCTATAATTTTCTGCAAACAAATAATTGTTTTTAAGTGTTAATCTTGTTAACGTCCTATCGTGCACGCTCCAGTAGCCATTTCCGGGTTGTCACCACTGACGCGTAACACGTGTCAGCGGTGACGCATAATAGATTTTTTTTTTCCATTTACCCTTTATTTATCCAGGTAGTCTCATTGAGCCACGAGAACTCGTTTTCAAGAGAGATCTATTAGGGAGGAGATGGTGGGGGCTAAGGGCCTTGCTCAAGGGCCCAGACTGGGGCGAATGAGGGTGGAGGCAAGTGTGGGTGTTTCGCCTTTTTCTACGCACATTTTTTGATATTGTCAGTACCGGGGCTTGAACCGGTGATCTTCCGATCACCGGCCCACCGTCTCTAACCACTGCGCCACCACTCCCCCTGCGACTTATTGGGCGGAAAGTACGGTATCTAAAATAGGCTTGTTAAAGCAGTGATGTCCAAGCTGGGCCCTCAAGGTCCACTATCATGCTTATTTAGAAGGTCCTCTGCTTTGACACACCTGACTTGAATAAATACGCAAGTATGAAAACATGCTAAAGAGAAGCTGAACACTAACTAAAAAATGAAAGAAGCAAAGAATTACTAATGCAACTATAAAAAAATCTAAGTAGTAGAAGTAGTTCATTTTAGGGATGCACGATATTGGATTTTTGGCCGATATCCGATACTCCGATATATTAAAACTTAATTGGCCAATAACTGATGTACAGATGCCAAAAATGGGGCCTGAAAATGATGAGTTTTTTGCTGTATCATATGATGTCCTGTAAGACAAAATGTGATAGATATTTTTTGAATACCACTGATTACCCTATTGTAACCTTCCTTTTTTTCCATATCTAAGATTGTTGCAGCGCGGTTTAATTACTGCTGCGGCTACGTGCACACGTCCCCATCTTAAGGACGGGTGTGCGTCAATTGCGACGTTTTTGTGCTCTGGTGCAATGACGATGCCAATAAAGATATATTCTATTCTATTCTAACTTGGATTATGTTTAATGCCAAATTTATTTATGACATTTACTCCCTAACACGTCAACACGCAAACAGTGCAAATTTGTAAATTTTCACAAATCTAAACTCAACCTGTTCACAAGCGACAAGTGAAAAGTACATAAGTAGTAGTGCATAGTGCATTTTGACTTCTTCTTCTTCTCTGCCATGATCAGATCCGGTAGGCGCGTGTTATGTCATCACGTTGTGCTGCCGCTGTAGGTGTCCTTATTGCTAGGATGACATACAAAAACAGCGCCTTTCATATCGGTGTTATTTTGAAGGAACGGCCGATGCCCGATATTTAACTTTAACACTAATATCAGCCGATACCAATACCATGCCGATAATATTGTGCATCCCTAGTTTATTTGACCACATTTGGCTGCATTTTGTCACTGTGCTAATTGAAAAATTCAGACATAACTCTTTTGACTGAACTGGTCAAACAGTTAGTGGTTGAATGACAAAGTGTTTTTCTCTTGACTTGAGCTTAGCTGATGCTTACAGAAGATGTTTGTGGCTTTTATGGTGCGACTCTTACAACAGCTTGCAACCATTTTAGATATGTTAATGGGTTATGATACACTTAGACATATTTGAGCTCGTGTTGTCTTGTCAATCTGATGTTTTACTGCACATTCATGTTCGCACTATTTTCACCCTAGGAACGCAAACACAGTTACTTCTAGAAAACAGAGAAAATCAAGAGTGACATTACATGTAAATAAATACCCAATAAAATTATTTCTTGTTTCACTATTGGGTGAAACTGACAGAGAAGCTCATTGAATTATGTTAGAGAGTGTTGCAGAATGAGTTTTAACACAAAGACATGAAGCCAGGAATTCTGTGCAGGAAATGGACACTTAAACAGGAAATTGGAGGAAATACTTTCAGGGTTTTTCTGGAAAAACATGTTTATTTAAAGGCAACCCATCTTTAGATTTTTTTTGGTATAAACTTCTCTGATAATGCATTAGACAACAAATTTACCAGTACTGTATTTGATTCACAGTAAAGACATGTGGTGCAGCTACCAACACACACACACACACACACACACACACGCACACACACACACACACACACACATACACA